>JARHVA010006803.1:657500-732500 GCA_037957365.1 Torreya grandis | reverse complement strand
TTTATGTAGTCTAATGCGTAGAAAAACCTTGTTTACCATGTTGAATTCATATGTGGTTCTCTTAAGATTTGCATAGCTCTTTTTCCTATCAAAAGCTATTTGTAAATTATTACTTAGTAATTACATTTTCCTATCATATTCCATTAGCAATTTAGGTCCATTAAAGACCCTATTTTCCAATTTATCCCATCCAAGAGGTGTTTTGCACTTACATCCATATCAGGCTTCAAATGCAACTCTCTTAATAGTTTAATGATAGGAATTATTATATGAAAGTTCAACCAAATGAAGATAGTCTTCCCATTTTGTTTTTTGATCCATTACATACATATGAAACATGTATTCAACCACTTGGTTGAGCCGTTTTGTTTGCCCATGTGTTTTTAGATGATATGAAGAGCTAACATTCAACTTTGTTCCAAAGGCTATAGTTAAAGTATGCTAAAACCTTGAAGTAAATAACCTGTATCAATATCATATAATAACTTTAGGTATACCATGGAGCCTTACTACTTCCTTCACAAAGCATTCTACAAATATGGATGCATTATTTGTTAAGTTCCTAGCAATAAAGTGGCCAAATTTAGTTTATTTATCAATCACCACCAGGATTGTATCATGCTTTCTATATGATTTTGGTAGATCCAAAATAAAATTGAGACTACAATCCCCTTATCTATTGGAATATCATGAGGGTATAGCAACCCTCCCAGATGTTAATTCTTAGAATTGACCTGCTAGCATTCCAAGCATGTCACTACAAATTCAACAACATCATGTTTTATTCCAAGCCAAAAATAGATCTTTTTTAGCTCATGCATCACTTTTTTAACCCCTAGATTAGAATAATGAGGTGTTGTATGCACTTCATTAAGTATAAAATTCACTAAGTCACCAAAACTAGGGACATAGATTCTACCTTTATGCCTTATCAAGCCATCTATTGTGACATAAAATTAAATAAATCTTTTTACTATAGGCTCATCAACCAAACTTGCTCTTACATTGCGGTAGAATACATATGCAAGTTGTTCAAAAATGACACTTCCAAAATTTCCTTATAACACTGAAAAGGTAGTAAGGTATGTGTATTTACTAAGTGCATCAATCACATAATTCTCATTGCTTTTGACATATGATATAATCATGTCAAAATTGCACAAAAATTCTAGCCACTTACATTGGCATGCATTTAAATCTTCTTAAGAGAATAACTAATCAAGACTTTATTGATAAGATTTCACTTGGAAAGGTTTTCCCAGTAGGAAATGTTTTCATTGTTTGAGTGCATGAATAGTGGTATCAAGCTCCATGTCATGTGTCGGGTATTTATTTCATGCGCTTTCAACTTTCATGACTCATAAGCCACAACCTTGCCATCTTGAGTCAAGATAACTCCATAGACTTCCTTAGAAGCATCAGCCCAAACTTTAAAGTTACCATTTGGGTTTGGTATGATAAGAAAAAAAAGTTTTTATAAGTATCCCTTTTGGCTTAATAAATTCTTCCTCACACTAAGGAGTCTATACAAACTTCTTTCCTTTATGTTGCAAAAATGTGATGAGATAGGATACACTAGATAAATTTTCAATAAAATGTCAGTAATAAATATCCAAACCCATGAAGATGTACACTTCATGCATATTGTAAGGATTAGGCCAATCTTGGATATCTTTAATTTTAGCAAGGTCAATACAAATGCCTTCTTTAGAAATAATATGTTTGAAGTAATGAATTTATGATTCATAGAATGCACATTTGGATAATTTTCCATAAATATTATGTTGTCTTAGTCTTGGAAAGACTAGACAAAGGTATTGATCATGTTCAGCTCATTTTTAGAATAAATAAGAATGTCATCAAGGAAAACTAGCACAAACTTATCCAAAAAGTCTCTAAATATGTTTTTCATAAGATTCATGAAAGTTTTAGGTGCATTGGTTAAACAAAAGGGCATAACCATGAAATCATAGTGTCCATATCAAATTCTAAAGGAAATTTTATTTATGTCTTCTTCCTTGATTCATAGTTACTGGTAACTAGATCTCAAGTCAATCTTAGAAAAAAATGCAACACCCTTAATTTGGTCAAACAAGTTATCAATTCTAGGAAAAGGATAGCAATTTTTTATTGTTACATTATTTAACATGTATAAATCAATAAAAATCCTTAGATTACCATCTTTATTCTTCATAAAGACCATTATAACACCCCAAGGGGACTACTTGACTAGATTCTTTCACTATCTAAAAGTTCTTCTAGCTAAAATTTCAACTCTTGTAGATCAACTATATTCATGTGGTAAGGTGCCTTAAAAGTAGGGGAAGATCCAAGTATGATGTCAATACAGAAGTCAAATTATCACTTGGGTGGTAACCTAAGTAGATTTTTAGGAAAAACATCCATAAACTCCCTTAGAATAGGAAAATCTATGTGTTCTAGCTCTTTTTCACTGGATATTTACTACAGTTGGATTTCATAGAGCTTACAACCCTTATTAACATCTCTTTTTAGTTATAAAGTTGAAAGTGTTTTACATCTTCTAGACCCTTGCCTGCCTTACAATTCTGAAAGTTGGCCAAGGTCATTAGTTCATTGCACTCTTTTGCCCACACATTTAAGTGTGGCTTGATGTTTATGTATCCCATCCATCCCAAGAATGCAATTGTAAGACCCTAAATTTATGATAAAAATATTTACCTTGGTTTTTAAAATACCAAGATATAACTCTAATTGTTCAAAGCACTCAAGAATAGGAACGTTTTTGTCAGTATTGAATTCAACTTCCAAACCTTCTCTTATTAAGATGGGTTTACTATTACATTTTTTAGTAATAAAAGGAGAAATAAATGATGTTGTTACATGAGAATCAATCAAGATAGTCAAATAAAGCACATTAATTATACCTTCAGTCTCAATTGGAGTGGCCTGTAAGTCAACATTGTGTTTATAAAAAATAGTATATACTCTATGATTCATTACTTGGTCTAATTTTAGTTTAGGATAATCCTTCTTATAGTGGTTATTGCCACATTCCTAGCACATAATTGGTATATAAAATTATAGTCAAATAGAATTCACACCTGTGGTAGGTCCATGTTGGTTTGTTTAATGTTATTTCTTCTTCTAAAAACCTTATTTAGAAGACCCATAGGATTTGAAATTCCTATTTTGATTAGAAAAATTGTTGAAATTTTTATTACCTCCTAAAAATCTATGGTTAATATCAAATTTTTTGAAGTTCTTGTTCATGTGAGAAAGGTTCTTTGATTTATACTTTTGTCTAGTTGAATTGAATTCTTGTCTTTCCTTTTGGCAAGACTTTTCTTTTTCCTTTACCCTATAGGCTAATTCAATTGTTGTATCCAAATTTTTTGGATTTGTCATGTTAACATCATGAATCATAATCTCTTTAAGTCCAAGCTTGAACTTAGTAATATTAGTTTATTTATCATGCATATAGTTCACATGACACAACAAGTTTAGAAACTTGTTCTCATACTCAGAAATAGACATGTTCTCCTGTTTTAAAAGATAAAAATTGATGATTTTCTAATCCTTATAGTTTGTATATAGTTACTTCTTATGAAACTAAATCTCAAAAATATTCTAGGACAAGTTTAAAGGTTGATATCCTTCAATATTACAAATCTAGTTCCACCATAAATCTATAGGTCCTACTAACTAATAGGCTGCTATTTTGGCTTTCATATTGGAAGGAATATTATGTAAATTAAAGTATTTTTATAAGTATACCAACCATGCATCAGTTACATCACATAATTATTCTCTCAAAAAGGTAGGTGGTAGAAGCTTCTTCAGCTCTTTGATGATTGGGTCAATACTGGTCAAAGGTAGTTTGAGAATTATTAGTTGGAATCCCATCGACTGCTTTAACATTAGTTATCTCAATATTATTGCCAACATTATTGATAGGTGGTTCTTCTAGGTTGTGACTGGGGATGTGGCATTGATGAACCCTTACACATCTTTGACCTCTACCCCTAGCTAGGTTGACATTCATAGGATTTTAATGGATGTTTCCTTTATATGACTATATTCTAACCATCTTAAGAAATCACAAGTGAAAATTAGAAGATTGTAATTATTTAAAGGAAAATACTCATTCCTAGAGTTCCTTAGAGTAAAACATTACTCTAACACCTGATGAAACAACCCCAAAAATATTTGGAATCCTATATCAAAGTAAATTTTGGACATGTGTTAGGTCCATATACTAAGTCTTACTAGCTTAATGAAAACATACATCACACTTCATGTATGCATAACTAAAACCAAACGAGGTGAAATAAGGTAATTAACTAGACATAAACACATATAAAAGGTGTTATGGGGAAGTGTAATCACCTTAAAATGCAATTTGTACAACTTGAGCATGACTTGTGATACCCAAACCATAAGTCTCTCCTACTTCCTTGTACAACCCACTAGACATGTTTTTTACTATTTCCTAGTCATTCAAAGCCTTCCATATTTAGCCCCAACTATCCTAGACTCCTCTCCCCAGCACAAACCTATCCCCTAGGGTCCCTTTACCCTTAGACATTAGCACCATAAATTAGACTATAGTATTATACCCCATGGTGTCCACTTTTTCCTTATCAGCCTAATGTGAATTCATCTAACCTAGGATCATCAATTTCCCTATAAAATCCTATTCAAGGGTCATTTAAAAGGGTTGAAAATCATTCAAAAGGCATAAGCTAGAAATACACTAAGCACCTTCAAGCAAATCCTCCTGTTTTTTGCATATAACCAACCATTGCTATTTTTATCCTACTCAAGCTCTTGCACAAGTCATGAGTCATCTCAATCTTTCTCAAATTTACATATTACTTACATTTCATACATATAATTTCATAATACACATTTAATTTAGGAGAACTACATTGGCCTTGATCCCTCTTCAGAGTATTGGTATGTAGGTAGTGTACCCACACATGGGGTGTGATCACATCTTCAATGCATAATACACACTAACCCATTTTTCTAGTTTATTAAAGACCACTTATCAAGCCTAAGGAAAAATAGGACCCTAGGAGACAAAATCAATTGTACATAGATATCCACAGATGATCAAGACTTACAAATTTAGACATAGAGCATCCAAAAGCATCAAAATAGAAACCAAAAATCTTAGAGGAAGTAGATCAAAAGGACTATAGCACTAAAAATAGTACTATAGTGATGGACCCTAAAGTGTCTAGTTTTTAGTGCTACTATCTAGGTAGAAAATAGACTTTTGGGTGTTGTATCTAACATTTTTTCCAGTCAGTTCATCAATTTTTAGTTTTAGATTCCTCCATCTTAGTCCAAAAATTAGCTAAGTTCACTTTTTATCCCCTTGCTTGCTATTTTTATTAATTAATTAATCAAATATAGATTATCAAATTAGTAGGTTAATTTAGGCATACTATATTACATGTTTTGTAGATTAATCTAGACCCTTTAATAATTAGGAAATTAAACACTTAGTTTCCCAAAAATAGTAAAAAATTTGGTGAAGTTGATAATAAGAGTAAAAATAAAGTCCCATATAAGGTTAAGTTTAATGACAACAAAGGATAAAATCAACAAATAGTCAATGTGGCTTCAAATCTCCCATAGAGAGTCACTTTATCAACACCTCCTTAGTGACCTCTTACAAATCTACTAGTTTCTCTAGCTAGAGTTCTACAGTAGCTACTAGAATGTAATATCATTTCTCTACCTCTTATCAAAGAAGTTGATCCAACAAATCCTCTTCCATGGGGATATGATCAAAACATATTTTTCAACTTTCACAGGGCACTAGGCCATACTACAAGCAAATGCATTCGTCTTAGGCATAAGATAAAAGATTTAATTGATGTTAACCAGATTGATCTAGGCACTTTAGTTGAGCCTCCTCAAGAAAAATCAACACAAGATAAGTCACTTAAAATATTTTTAGATCTATTTTCATAGCATGGTAAGTTAGAGGTATAGGACACATCAAGTGTACATCATGCATATTAGTCACATCCTCTACTAGCTACACATAGGGCACCGGTAATTGATTCACATCCATTGAGCCAGAAGATTGGTACCTTTCATTATAGCCTTCTATTTCAGGCTTCCATCACCTTTTTTGAGTAAGATATTATTGACGATGACATAGATTATCATGCACTCTTCATTAGAGCTTTTATTCATGATCATCCCATTCATAGTGTTCTAATTGATAATGGATGCAATGTTAACATGTGTAATATGACACTACTATAGTATTTAGGGTATATAAAATAGGATATTACTCTAATAAATACACTTATCATTAGATTTAGTGGACATATTTAGACTACATTAGATGAGATCCTCATCCCTTTACAGGTTGGTCCTACATGCATGACCACCCCATTCACTATAGTTCCTAGCGTATGAGTCTTTGACATGTTACTTGGTAGACCTTGGATATAAAAACTCTAAGAAATTCCATCTACAGTGTATTGATGCATGAAATTCATTCATTTTAATCAATTTATTATAGTTACTAGAGTTCTATATGAGTTTTCACTTCTAGTTTTAGTGCCAATTTTAGTTCCAGAGATAGTTTAAATTCCAACACCACTTTTAGCTCCATCACTAGTATAAAGGGTATATACACCTCCACAACTTTGGGATTTTAGATAGCTTATAGCTAAAATTTTCATGCCCAAAGTAGTTTCATTAAGATCTCATACATGTACCCATCAATAAAATGTTTAGAGAGATTATCCTCCTTATAGATGGGTCTCTAAGACCCCTATAGTTTCATATACTTCTCAAAGTCATAGAGGATCCCTACAGTCAGTTTCTATGTCATATATTTTAGAACATTTACAACATATCTAGCTTTTAGTGCCTCAGTTTCAACACTTTTATCATGTCTCATGATCATGTAAAATTCCACTTTTTCATAATGGACACCATGATAGGGGGTCTCATCCAATAATCATTATACATCTAGATACTTCATTACATTACTCTGCCCATCGAGGGGGCATCTTGCTTCTACATTCTAGCTACACATCAATACATCTACCAAACTAGGGGCACACTCTACATAACTACACCATCTATGTTATGTCATTCTCACACTCCACACTCTAGACATATTATGTAATACATACCTTAATTGATTACATAGATATCACATCAACATATAGTAGCATTTATCACACTTTTATATTTCATAGCCTATATATTCGTCTTGTACCACATATATTGTATACTCTTACTTGTTGTTTTCTATAGTTAGATGCTTGTCTATATTTTTTGTGCTTTACATGCTTTTATTTGTGCTTTGATTAGCTAGATGTGTTTACATTTTCCAATTCATGTTTACTCTCTACTTGTGTTTTAGGACATTTGCCAATTTTGCTTCTATCTATATTGTGTGTGCCTTTGGACATTTTATAATGTCCTTTGTGTGTGCCTTCTATGTGCTTTTTTCCCTTGTGCCAATATTTTCTTTTCACATTATGTGTGTATGCAACATTTGAACATTCCTTGTATGACTTGATTGTATATTTGGTCCCTAGGCCACCCTTTCATGTTTCTTGCTTCTTGCTTTATATTCTTGTTTCTTGATTATTTCTCTTTATGTGTACAATGCCATGATTCCAATCATGCATTTACCTTATTTCTTAGATACCGTGATGGACATCATTATCCATCCCTCCATGCTACTAAAAAACTAACAACTAACATTGCACATTCAATATTTTTTTTATGCACATGCTATTACATTGTTATATCTATCTAGGCATACCCCTATGGATCTAACAATCTCTCTATACAACTTTTGCTACATCTTGAGATCATGAATATCAATGCTACATCAAAAAAAAATTGTAGTTTAACAAAATTTTAGGGCTTCTTATTTTGAGGTTAGTCATTACAGGGTCTTCATTCTTACCCTTAGAAGAGGGGGCAACAAATAAAGGTTTGGTCATAGAGATAAGAACTCCTAAACAGTCAAAAAAGTGATTCTAGAATACATACTCTAGATTCTAGAATTCAATATAAGCAGGCTAGATCAAGCAGATAGTAGAGAACATAGTCTAATTTTTATTTTTGGTTTTGGATAATAGAACTAAAAATGAGACTCTAATTCTAGACCTTGAAGTGTTCAATTTTTATCACTAGTGTCTAGACACCAAAATTTATAGTTTTTATAGAATCAAGTAGAGGGGTGAGTTTAGTCATGATTTTACCATAAAGTATAGTCCAGAATACAATAGTTTTTAGCACTTATTTGCTTAGTGAATCCAAATATCAGGTGTATCATACATGGCATGAGAGTTTCCAATTATAGTTCAAACATGGTAATTGATATAACTTTCAATTTAGAATCTATATTCTAGACACCATTTATTAGGGGTAATGTGTATGGCACATGGGCCTTCTCTTTTCTAAGTTCAGTACATTTTTCTTACATGTTCCTAGCAGTTGTGTTCCTTACTCCATCTACAAGTGTTTGTCATCACTTTTAAGTAAAATTTCATACAAGTTCACCTCTTATGTACTCAAGTTCCTAAGTGGCTTCCTAATCCTTGATTATAATTTTGAAGGGGCTTTTATATAAATTCAATCTCCATCTTTTGAAGTGGATAAAATTGGCCTAGTTTCTAGTTATATTTGGCTATCCACACCAACATTATCAGATTATAGAACATTCATGGGCTTCATGAGACTTCTCATAGGACATTAAATGTCTACTAATATATTTCTATTTAACTTCACATCATGACGCAATGATGCAGCCAAAGGACTAGCTAGCCTTTGTATTCTTGAGCCACCTATTTAGAGGGAGTGGACACATGGTCCAAACATTGTTTAGCATATGCATGATTTGTTAACTTTACATAGTTGGTGATGATGGAGACAAAAGTCTTAACATTGCATTCTTGAGCCACCTTCTAGGGGATTAAGCACTCAACTCATCCATTGATAAAATTTTGGTTTAAACATACATCTAGCATTACTCAACATAATCTAGTAGCATAACAAGTTTTGTATTAGTTCATGTACCTCATGAGTGTATTCATTCCTTTATATTCTTTTCTCTCTCTTTACCCTAATTTATAAATTTTTATTTTCAATATAGCATATCTAGTAAGAAATGATCTACTTTCAATTTAATTGTAGATTTACATATTACAATGTGCTCTTACTATGCACAATCTAACATCACATAGCTCCTTGGGCTTAGCCTCATAGGTAAGCTTATATACACTTATATTTTTTTATTTATCCTATTAGTTTACTTTGTTTCATACTTATAATAAAAAGGGGGGAAATGTAATCACATAAAATTTTAATTTGTACAACTTGAGCATGACTTATGACACCCAAACCATAGGTTTCTCCTGCTTCCTTGCACAACCCACTAGGCATGTTTTTTTTAATTTCTCAGTCATCTGAAGACTTCTAGATTCAGCCATAGCTACCCCAGACTCCTCTCCTAGACATACACCTATCCCCCAAGGTCCCTTTTCCCTTGGAAACTAGTTCCATAATTTGGACTATAGCATTGGACCCTAGGGTGTCCACTTTCTGGCACTATTGTCTAATCCACTCTTAGCCTCAAACAATCAGATTTGCCTAGTTCCTTATATTTTTCCTTATCATCCTAACATGAGTTCGTCTAACCTAAGATCATTAGTTTAACTATAAAATCATATTCAAAGGTCATTTAGAAGGGTTGGAAATCATTCAAAAGGAACAAGCTAGAAATATACTAAGTACCTTCAAAAAAATCCTCCTATTCTTTGCATATAGCTAACCATTACTATTTATAGCCTACTCAAGCTCTTACAAAAGTCACTAGTCATCTCAAGCTTGCCTAGATTCACATAATACTTGTATTGCATACAATATGCATTCAATTTGGGAGAACTACATTAGTGTTGATCCCTCTTTGGAGTATTGGTATGTATATGACATGCCCACACATGGGGTGTGATCACATGTTTAGTGATTAATACACACTAAGCCCTTTTTCTAGTTGATTTAAGACCACTTATCAAACCTAAGGAGAAACTAGGACCCTAGGAGACAAAATCAATGACACACAAAGCTTTGTAGATGAACAAAACTTGTAAATTTAGACACAAAGCCTCCAAAAGCATTAGAATAGAACCTAGAAAGCTCAGAGGAAGTAGATAAAAAGGAATATAACACCAAAAGTAGGACTATAATGCTGGATCCCAAAGTGTCTAGTTTTTGGTGCTAATATTTAGGCAAAAAATAGACTTTTGGGTCCTATTTATAATAGTCTACCTAGTCAACTCATCAATTTGTAATTTCAAATTCCTCTGTCTTAGTCTATAAATTAGATAAGTAAACTTTCTATCCCCTTACTTATTATTTATAGTAATTAATTGATCAAATCTAGATTTAACAAATAACTTGGTTAATTTTGGCATACTGTATTACATGTTTTCTAGATTAATCTAGACCCTTTACTAATTAGAAAATTAAACACTTAGTTTCCAAAAAATATAAAAATAGGAAGCATGTTGTATTATTATATGGGTTATGGTGTTCAAGGCATATCAGTGTATGCATACACTTGATAAGTCTTGAGTGTCATAAGTGGTACCTATGCTTCCATAGAGGACCATTTCTAGGTCCTTAACCTTGGGTAAAAAATCCACTCTCCTCAGTGGGTTTTAGTCCCATTTTAGGATGGTTATGTGAAAGGATTGGTTTAACTAGGAAGGATAACTTTGTTTCCCTAAGTTTTCATTCAGGTTAATCGTAAGTTCATATATTAAAACATAAGCTACATAATATAAAGAAACAACCAATTCAATTACTAGAAATAATTCAACACTTGTAGAATTTGATTTATTCACTCAACAAATTATACTAAATCATAAGAGAAAATAGATTAAGTATAATATTCTCTAGTGCTACCAGCTAGGTCATAATGCCTTACAACCTTTAAGGTAATTTCACTATTCATATGATTCATACACCATTTGTTTACCAAACATGGGTGTTCATAACACTCAATGACATAGTACAAAATGGAAAAATAGATAAGAGATATCCCAGTCAAGCTCAAAGATTACGAGAATAACTATCGGGAACTCATTAGGGAGAATAGAATGAAAATGGAAGAAGTAACGTCCAACATTTGTGCTGCAGCTGCCAATATTGGGAAAAGAGCTAGCGAGGAGACCAAATATTTGGAGGGGCCTAGCAAAAGGACAAGACAAATCTCAAGAAAGAAGGCTACACGAAAGGGAGCCAAGTTGGCGGCAACTACCACTCAAGATACTATTGTGAAAGGTAAAGAAATTGTGAAAATGATTTTGGAACTGGAAGAATAGTCTAGTTCTTCTTGTTGGTTATGTTTTCTAGTCCTGTTCTCTGGTTTCTTTTTGTAATCTTCTATCTATGGTGTAGCTAGATCTATGTTAAATCTGGGTTTTGACCAGTGGTCTCTCTGGTGGTTTTAGGTCCATATAAAACCTATTTTTGCTACTTCTCTATAGTATTTTTTAGGTTTTGCCTTTGGGCATTGAAGCTTTATCTTTCTTTCCTTGTACTTGGGTTTTGGGGTCCCATCAAAACCTGTTTTTACCTTTATCTAAAACAATTAATGACATAGTTATAATTCATCATTTTAGTTTTATAGTCAAATAAAGAACATATACCTATTTAGATTAGCATAGCCAATGTGATATTAATAGAGTTTAATCAATTAGATCTGAACTATCTATTTTAGGAGTAATAACTTGTGCAACCACTAATGGTGAAGTTTCAGTTAACCACTTAAGAAATAATTCTCTTTTCATACAATATTCCATAATCACATAATAAATTAATGCTTAATAAATATCATTATGTTATAAATTCATATATAATCCATTTAGACAATATGAAAATAATAAGTTTTCAACATCAATGTTCAAGCATGGAATTCATCAACAAGAAATGATTTTTCAAGATGAGTAGAACCCAAATAAAAGGTCCCACTTAAGTAAATCTTAAAAATTTCACTACTGGGTAGTTGAGGCAACATGGTAAGCAAGTGCAACTATTAGAAAAGAAAGTGAAAGGCATATAACTTGTTATAAAAGGAAAATAATGAGTGTACAAATTTGATTACATCAACTATGTCTTATTTAATAGAGTAAAGTGATATATCATTCTTGATTTCATTATGGGTTCCTTTATTTTTATTTACTTAACCAAGTAAATAAATGAAGTAAGACATTGTTCATGCTTATTATTAAATCTAAGAATTAACAAACTATTATTTCTTTCATCAAACAATATAATCATTAATTTATTAATCTAAAATTTCATAATGTGACACACATAACTTGAGTAATAAATTAAAAATATGTGTATAATACATACCTTGAATGCCAACTAGTATATTTGGAATGTATGGTATAAGGGAACATTTGATTTATTTTCCTCATGATCCAATTATCAATGTTTATTCATTGCTGAAAGGATTAAGAGGCCCATATGCATCTATGTAAAAAGTGATAAGCTAAACCAAATACCAATTTATTTAATGCAAGCTAATAATTTCTCTTTAAATTTACATATAATATATCCATTCTAAATTAAATAGATTGTTGAATTAAGGAACTAATGTAAGGCATCTAAATATTTATTTTTGTAAGCAATAAGATTAAATATTAACTTCTTCAAACACATAATTTTTATCTTATTTATTTTTTCTAATTGAATAGATTCTAGAATTTATATCTAATGTAGAAATGTTTAAGAAAATCTTAATTTAGTATTTATCATTAAGAATTAATAAGACTATGATGTATATATGTATCAAAGTTTAAACCAATTTGAATATAATTACTCATCATAAATAAAATTATAAAAATGTAGGATTAGTATGACAATGAATACACACACACACACACACACACACACACACACACACACACACACACACACACACACACACACACACACACACACACACACACACACACACACACACACACACACACACACACACACACACACACACACACACACACACACACACACACACAAACACACACGTACGCGCACGTGCACACACACACACATGCACACACATGAAATAATGAAATACCATATTAGATAAATATATGATCAACTCAAAAATTAAATACTATAATGTACTTGTGGTATAATATCTTTAGCCTACAATTAATTTACCTTTTTCAAAATTCCATTTCCATTTTCAATCCATCCATAACATCTGTTAGCAACCATCAATATCAATATATTAATTAATGTCAAAGCTAAAAACTATAGTTAATGCTACCTATTCATATCAATAATTAATCAAAATAATAATTAAATTCTATTATCATCTTCCATACATGTGTATGAAGTCATAAAAACATGGAGTTGAACGTGAACAAACTAATTAGGACACGCCCAAACAACTATTCCAAAGAGCCCAACCATCACTAGCCCTCATAACCCCAAAGATTAGTAAGATGGTGGTTGCAGTAGCCATGAATATGAGATTAATTTTGAGCAAATAATTCTTTTAACAAAAACATATTTAAAATAAAAATAATATATTCATATCATTCCAAGGTAAGATGGGAATAATTAATCCACTCGAGTATATATCAAAAGTGGGGAGGGTTAATCTTGATTTTCAAATGATATATAAAAGATTAATTGTAATCCATTATATATCCTTAAAAAATATCCTACTTGGAACCCCATACAATATCACATCCAAACTTAACCATCCAGACCCCTAATATATTCTTTTAAATATTCAAGTTTAGTCCAAAAATGAAAATCCACACATTCCAATAAGTAACCAAAATATCAGTAGAATAAAACCTAATTAAATAATCACACAACTAGAGTATAGCTCAATCACAATTATCAATCAAACATAATAGAAAACAAATAGTCATAACAGGTCTAAATATAACCCAGTAAAACTCAAAATGACTAAGTCAAGTATTAATTAAAAAAATAATAAATAATATAATAATATTATTATTATAACTCACATGTATTATTATGCCATCTTACATCACAATAAATCCTATATTTCAATCCAAATATTAGCATAGTCAATGAAATCCATAAATAAGATGACATTATTATAAAAATGAACATCATATAATTGGTCAATGAGAAGTATAACTAAAACAATCAAGAACTAATAATAATCACGACCTAGTCAACTAGATACCAAGGTTGAGAAGTAAGATTATGGTGAAGCAAATAAAGTCCATGTGAACCACCCAGTCACAACATAGATAGCATAGTCACATAAACACATCATGAAGTCACTTGATACATACATGTGCATGTGTGTGTTTGTGTGTGTGTGTGTGTGTGTGTGTGTGTGTGGGTGTGTGTGTGTGTGTGTGTGTGTGTGTGTGTGTGTGTGTGTGTGTGTGTGTGTGTGTGTGTGTGTGTGTGTGTGTGTGTGTGTGTGTGTGTGTGTGTGTGTGTGTGTGTGTGTGTGTGTGTGTGTACTTATATATATATATATATATATATATATATATATATATATATATATATATATATATATATATATATATATATATATATATACTTATATATATATATATATAATAAATTATTCATATACTTAGAACAAGATAGTAACATAGTTTAATGAGAATACCACAAACTAATTCAAATGAATAAGATTTATAAAAAGACAAAGATTAACTTTTATCTAGATGATACACCAAAAAAATTATGCAATAATATGCAGTCAAATATATAAGATCAATATAACATAAAACATAGGCATAATGGCCAAAGTTCTAATTTATTGATAACACAGCTTAATAAAATGAGAATGAAATGCTTTAACCAATTACTAGAAAATAACAACTAGTTAGGTTCTTAAGCTTGAAAATAAAAGAGTCCAATTAAAACCCATTTGGCCTTTTGTAAAAACTCAAGTCACAAATGCATAATGGATTTCCCCAAATAAGGCTATCAAACATAATGAATATTTTTAAAAATAACCACAACTTTATCATAAAATAACATAGGCATAACTAAAATAATGTGGGTATCATTGTTAACGACTACACATAATTTAAAAATAGACATAGTGATTGTAATCTAAAACAATCTTTATATGAATAAGACCCAGTCATTATAAAAGAAAAGTAAACAATAATGAAATACAATTTTTTTGACTCATATTTACTTACATATAGGAAACACAACCTTATTTAAACCACATGGTTACCCTTTATAAATAACATAATCATCAAAATGGAACACATAGTCAAAACCTTAAGGGACCATGGGTACCAAAAACAAAAACCACAATCATATTAAAGGAAAATGTAGTTATTAAAAAATAACATAGTTGACTATACATATAAAACACATCACCTATATTTGATAAAACACAGTCAATATCAAAACCATGTTCCAACTCATACATATGAAAACACCATTGGTTCTTGTTGTCTCCAAATCTTTCACCCTAGAAGAGGGCTACTTAGGCCTCCTTCAGATTTAGGCAATATTGGGACATTTCTAGGCCTCTGGGTGTGCCTATAAGTGGAAATGAACCTCTAGGTTAAAAGGGCTAGCTCCTTGTATTAGCTTTTGTGTAGTAATGTTTTTGAACTAGTTTGTATGAGTAAAAAGAGCCAAAAGTTTGCATTAATGAAAAGCCTACTCTAAGATGGTGATACACCAAGAATTAGTATCCACATGTATGCCCTATACTTATGCACAATATAGTAGAATATATTTTATAACTCAAGATCTAGAATATTCCAACATAAGTATTTCAATGTAGAGACAAAATAAATGAGATCACACAAGGTAAATAATTAGAAAAGATAAATTGTATAGTCTAAAAAAAAGGTTACACATGTGCAAAATATCATATAGATAGAATACACTCTACATGACCTAATGGATCAACTCTTTTCTCAAAAAACATGAAGGACAAAGAATAGAAGGATAAAACATCATTTATCATCACTCTATTTCTCTTGCATGCCCAGGAAAATGTCTAGAACTTAGAAAGAAAATAGACTTATGCTTCTTTGCTTAAAGGTAAGAAAACGTCAAAACATTATAGTAGGGCTTCATTTTACTATTTGTGGATGATAAAATAGATCCCAATGGTCCTATTTATATAAAAAATAGGGAGAGAAGAGAGAGATCTTGGGTGTTAAAATATAAGCCTCCAAAATGGTTTGCAATCACCATCTTGGTGAAATTGATTCTAGTTGTTCTCTCATTCAGTTGGAGTTTGTACTTCTCTTTGATTTACCCTCTTGAAATGACCAAGATCACTAAATAATTAATGGTGAGATGACCCTTCACATGAAATGGATTAGATCACTACTATTAACCTTAGATCCTTCTTGAGAGCTCCCATGTTTTGTACTATAGCTTTACTTCTACTTGTTTCTTCAGGCTTTTTGATTGCTTTTACTTGTAAAAGTCATAAGCAAAGCTCTTTTGAAAAATTGAAAAGCATTATTTCTTACTTTTTGGGATTTTCAATTGATTTTACTTATAAAATTCATAAGCAAATCTCTTTGGGAAACCTGATTCACACTACCCTTGCTTAAGACCCTGTCTGATTTTCTAAATGGCTTTACTTCTTACTTGAAGACTTTAGGCATGAATTTGATGTATTTTGGTATGCCATATTTGAATATCAATAGCTAGTTTGCCACCCTAAATTTGATGTCCTATGACACATCATATTTGAATCCCAATGGCGAGTTGGCCACCCTAAATTTGACATATTATGGCACATCGTCTTGCAACCCAATGGCTAGTTTTCTATTTGAAACTTGACATCCTATGGCATATCATGGGGATCCATTGAGTTTACATTTTAAGAAATTTTCTCAAAGTAATTCCTTCAGATAATTTTTCTAAAGGAATTATTTTGGGGATTTTTCCTAAACAACAATGGTTAGTTCCTTTGGGAGTTTTTCCTGAAGTACATGTGGGAAAGTGTCCTTTGGAAAAGTTTTGAAAGACACTTGGGGAAGGCACAATGTCCCTTAAAAAAATTATAAAGGGCATTTCCAAAGTAAATGGCCATTCAAATTTTTTTAAATGAAATTTATAAAGACAACGTGCCCTTCAAAGTAGTTTGAGGGGTCACTTGGGAAGAAAAGTGATCTTCAAAAATGTCTGAAGGGATACTTAGGCTGAAAAAAGTGCCCTTTGGAAATTTTCCAAAGGGTCACTTGGGAAGAAAAGTGCCCTTAAAAAAATCCCAAAGGGACACTTGGGATAAAAAAGTGCCCTTCAAAACCTTTTTGATGGGTCACTTGGAAATAAAAGTGCCCTTTGAAAAAGTCTGAAGGGACACTTGGGCTAAAAAAGTGCCCTTCAAAACTTTTTTGAAGGGTCACTTGGGACAAGAAGTGCCCTCAAAAAAATTCAAAGTGACATTTGAGGGGGAAATATTATCAAGACCATTTTGGGTTTTTCAATTGCTTTTACTTTTAAAAGTCATAAGACTTGTTCCTTGGAAAACTTGAAGTCATGCATCATTGAAAACCCATAAAGCATTAGAAGGAGTAATTTGGGTTTGTAAACCCAAATTACTTCTACTCATGAAAATTTATTTACTCAAGTTGTTTCAAGAACTCAACTTGGTCTTGATAATGTAATTCAAGTTTACAAGGAGCTAAGACTTAACTTGTGGAGAACATGACATACACTATAATGGAGCCATAACCCTTGGCCTCTTTGAACTATAATTTTGGACCTCTAAAATGACTTATTCTTACAACTATTGTTTGGCTCTCCATGAAAATGGTTGAACAAATTATACTAAGGTGAAATTTTGTCAGCATTCTTGGTGATTCTGAGGGGGGGGCATGCCTGCTATGTCAAAGACCAGTTGCCTAAATCCTTCCATTGGTCATGGAGTGATGCATATAGGCACTTTAAAGAGAACTAAACATGATTTGGTTAAAAAACACACTACCTAGGTTGATTACACACACAATCGAGAGAATCACACCAAACAAAGGGAAGGAAAACACACCTATGCTACAAAAAACTTAGGGAAAATAAACACAACAAAATAAACACACCAAAACAAAGTATATACAAGGCATGGCTAGTAAGGGTCAAAATCAAAGATTCAAATGGATTCCATTCAATGGAATAGGTAACTTTTCTCCATCCATTTTTGATAGCTAAAAGGAGTTTCTTTGCTTGCACTTGTTGATGATGTAAGGACCACTCCACAAGGTATCAAACTTTGTATGTTTACCTATTTTTGCTTTATCTTCATCCTATTTCAAGACCAGGTCACCTTCTTTAAACTCTCTTGCCCTTGTCTTTTTGTCAAAGGATTTCTTGATGAGGACTTGATGGTGTTTCAAAGCTTTGTGTGCATCATTTCTTGCCTCTTGTAGGGACATTTATTCTATCAATTTGACCTCTATGGGATTGTTTTCTAGTAATTCCAGCTGTTGTGCAAGTTTCAAGGTAGGGAGATCTTATTATATGGATAAACTAGCTTCTCTCTCATAGATAAGTACAAAGGGAGAATTACCAGTTGAATTTTTGGGAGTGATTCTATCTACTCATAAGGCTATTTTCAGCTTTATATGCCATGCTATTTGATTGTTTTCCAACATCCTCTTAATAATTATGATAAGGTTCTTGCTGGTAGACTTGGATAATCCATTACTTTGAGGGTAGTATTTAGATGAGGTACTCAAATAAACTCCACTCTTTGCTTCCTAATCAAAAGTTTTAGCACTTATGAAAGCAAGTGAATTATCTGAGATGACAACATGAGGAACCCCAAACCTTGTTATAATGTTGTCATAGAACTCCAAGATAGAATTTTCATTTGATTCCTTCAAAGAAATAGCCTCTACCCATCTTTTGAAGTAGTCTGTAGCAGTCATTATCCATTTGTATCCAACACTTGATGGAGGGTTGATCATGCTGATGAAGTCAAGGCCCCATTACATGAAAGGTTGGTCCACTTGGATATGATTCAATGGAAGGGCATCAATATTTTGTTTCCCAATAAAGAAAGCACATTTAGGAAAAACCTTAACCTAATGATAACAATCTTTAAAAATACTAGGCCAATAATAACCAGCTCTTATTATTTGTGTAGTTATTGTTTTAGGAGAGAATTGACCACCATCTACACCATTATGGAACTTTTCTAGAAACATATCAAATTGGTCATTATTAATGCATCATAGAAACACATTTCTCACATCCTTCTTAAAGAGAATTGCATCCACAAGACAATAAGCAATAGCCTATAGCCTAAAATACTTCTTTGTGATTAGTTCAATCCATTAGGACACTCACCATTTTGAACAAAACGAATTATGTCTTGGGTCCAACTTTGATTTTGCATTTGATTAGCTAGCTAGTCTTGAACATGATTCAATAAGGCTTACTCTTTTGGCTCTTGAAATTTATATTCTAAGTGCTCACATAAACCTCTTTCTCTTCTTAGGTTGGTTACCTTGATGTCAATATCATATTCCATCACCTTCGTGATCCATCCAGCTCTCTTCTCATTGAGATCCCTGCTTAGGAAAAACTCCTTAGTGATAAGATGAGAGACCATGACATGGATCTTATTGTTGGAAACCATATGCCTAATTTTTTTAAGTCTCTAATGATATTTAAAGCTTGCTTCTCAATAAAATAATATCTCACTTCATAGTCTACTAAGCCTTCACTGAAGAAAGCAATTGGTTGCTCAACATCCTCTTCATTCTTTTGAATAAGCATGGTTGAGATTGTGTCCAAGTTATAAAAAGTATAAATAATGAAATCCTTAGAAAAATATGGATTTAAGAGAGTGGGAGAAGTTGTAATTGCTTGCTTGATTACCTCAAATCTGCCTTTACCTTTCTTTGTCCTAGTAAGAACTTGGTTTTTTTTTAGTATGGTTGTGATAAGCTTTACCATAGTTGTAAAGTTTGGGATAAACCCCATTACAAAGTTTATTTTTTCTAATAATTTTTTTGGATATTTCTTGTGTTGAGTCATATACAAGCCTAGAAAAGCTTCAATCCTTTCAGGATCAATAAATAAGCCTTCTTTTGAAATAACCTGACCCAAAATCTTACTTTCATGGACAATGAGTATGAATTTATTTAGATTAAGGGATATGTCATAATCTCTACACCTAATAAGAAATTTCCTTAGAAGTCACATATGATCAACAACATCCTTTGAAAAAATGGTTATATAATCAAAGTAAACAAGCAAAAACTTATTGATCAAATGTTTGAAAGCCATGTCCATTTCCCTTTGAAATGTAACTCCAGCATTGGATAAACCAAATGGAATCTTATTGTAGGAAAAGGTCCCCCAATTGGTGGTGAAGGTTGTCTTGAAGTGATCCCCTTAAATTACCAATATTTTATTATAACCTAAATAACCATTAAGAAGTGAGAAACATTGAGAACTTGAAGAAACTTGTAGAATTTGTTCCATGAAAGGGAGTGGGTAATGATCCTTGAGAGAGACTTTGTTTAGATCATGAAAATCCACAAAAAGTTTGATTTATCCATTATTATTTTTAACCAACACAAGGTTGGATACCCAAGTAGAGTGCTTGATAGGAAAGATAATCCTAGACACAATCAATTTGGTTAGCTCTTTCTTCATGAGTTCTTCTACATTGGGGTTGATAGGCCTTTGCTTTTGCCTTACCAGTTTAGCTCCATGATCCAACTTAATGGTGTGGTGAGATAGACTTGGGTCAAAACCTTTTATTTAATTTTATTCGAAAGTAAAGATGTCATGAAACTCTTTGCATAATGTAATAAAAGCTTGCCTTTCCAGCTGAGAACAAGCCTTGCCAATCTTCAAAAGTTTGTCCTTGAAAATCATAACTCTCTCATAGTTCTCTTCTTTTGTTGACATGCTCATTATTTGGTATTTATTTTAGTCATCCTAATTGAAGACACTCTCCAAGGTAATCAGACCCTTGGGTATTTTGTTTGTCTTCATATATATAATCTACTCTTCATAATGATCATGCAACTTCTTTTGATTTCTTGAAGAGAAGCCTACTTAATTTTAAAAGAAGTGTGCAATGTGTTCATCACATTAAAAAACATTCCATGACAGTTCATTATCTAGAATGGAAAGTCTCATAATGATCTTGATATGAGATTGATCCTTTTCTTGTTCAACATTAGTAACTGAGTCAAAACGTGCTCTAATTACATTGAATCTATCAACGTGTTTGTTCAAGTCTCTTAGTATGGGCTGGATATTGAAGGCATCAAAATCCTCAAGTAGGCCCCATACCCTATGATTATAGGAATTGATAAAGGGGTTCTTGGTTGTGTCTTGAATTATTACTTAATCAATGAATAACATACTATCTCCATAGACTTTAAAAAGCTATATTCCTCTCTTATTTTCCCATTAGAGACCATGAACTAACCCTTCATAGTCTACCATGTTGCAAGTGCAAATAAAGTGAAACCTATAAGAAGAGTAGTAGTGATTATTTGATGGGGAAACCAGCATGACACTAGATCATGCATCTAGTTTTCTCCTTGAACCATCAAAGAACATTTCCTGCATGCCATCAAGCTCATGATCTTCAATGGTGAGTGAAGAAACTAGGATATTTCCCCCATGCATGCAGTAAACTCCAAAATGAGTTCCCTTAATGAAAGTGTAAAGATCAAGGCCATGTATTTCAATGCTATAATTTTCAAGATAGAGGTTAGAAATACCTTTAAGAGGAGAATATGTTTCACTATTTAGGACTACCTCTTCCTCCTTGTTGATTAGACAATTTTGATTTGTCATTATCTCCAAGAATGGATCAATGTGTAACCTTGATAAGGGATGAGTCCTTATGGTTACCTTGGTTATATACCTTTTCTTGAAAGATAAAAAGTACCAATTAGTAGAAATGTATCCTCCTATCTTGGCCGTAAATTCTCTAAATAAGTATACAACAAAGTGTGTTGGAAGGTCTAACACCACAATATCTTGCATGATAGGGAAGCTTGGGCAACCATGTAAAAAAACCTTCCAAACTTTCACCAATCCTACCTTCTTAGTTGGAGTTCCATCTAGTTACAACATGCTTTTACTATGTGGCTCATAGTTCAAACCCAACTTAGCAACCACTACTTTAGGCATAATAGTAGTGTTTGCTCCACTATCCACAATACAATTGTGGACCAACTTATATCCTATAATGAGTGTGAGGTAGAAGGGTGGAGGATTTTTATCTTTAGTGGAAGGATCTAAAAGATGATTTGGAGAATTTTTTAGAGACACACTATGATGCCTTGAAGATTGAGGAGCCACCTGCATGCTTGTTAACTACTCTTGCAAAATCTCCTTTTGACCAAGTATATTAGAACCTCCCAAAGGGATATTTTTGTCTTAGTTATCTTTAATGATTACACAATATTTAGAGATGGAGTATTCAATTTATCCTAAATTTCTTATGGTAATAAAGGAGTTATTTCTTTCTATGTTTCAATTTTGGTAGTTGTATTTACATTCTACTTTTGTTAAGGAACATGGCTTGTAGGAGGTGTAGCATTTTAATTGGAATTTTGTGGCCTTGGAAAGGAATCACTTGGAATTATTCATGACTCTTTCCATTCTCTAAAGGATCTCTTATTGGACCATGTATTAGCTACAATTGACATGCCTTGAGTCATCACAAAATCATCCTTTTCCTGAAAGTTCATCATCCCCACATTTGGGCTGTTACCTTCTCCATGATTATCCCTTTGGTTAGGACATGATTCTTCTACTATCATGTAAGGAGTAGCTTCTTTTTATGTAGTCAAAGCATAACTAGTTCTTATATCATCATGTGTAAACTAACCTTGAGGCTACCCCCATTGGTCCACATGATCTTCTCCAAACACTATGTTTTTATGAACCCAAACAATAGCCTTTATGGGAGGAGTAGAATTTGGATTATATGAATTGGGATTCCTATTGTAACCTTGTTGATTTTATCCTCTCCCTTGATAATTGTATTTGGATATAGATATATATCTTTATTTAGGATAGTATTGTGCATTAGTAGGAGCACTTGCTTGATATTGAGCTTGCTTGAGATGAGCTCTCAATGATCTAATTTCTTCATCCTTGTCCATAATGTTATCCACCTTCTTGGAAAAGACTCTTGGCTTAAAATTGGCATTGAGAACCTAATACATGCTTTGAGATTCAATTGAATTATGGGATAACAAAGGCATGGAAACTCTTAGAGAGAGTCTTCTAGCCTAAATCAAGTTATTCTCAATCTCAATTGCTAGCTCATATGTACATAGAAGAGTGAATCCTCCCATTAACTATAACATAACAAAAACATTAGTACCAATCCCTTAGAGGTATGTTGGGAACACAAAGCTAGGAGATCTCATGATTGGTGGCAGCCTATGCCATGTTCTTTGAAATCTCTCATTAAAATATCCTATGGATTCATTTAGACCTCTTCTTATTACAATCAGCTGATGTATTAGGGAAGTATGATCACTCTTATTTTTGAATATTGTCACCAATAGCTTTATAAAACCATCCAAACTTGTAATGAAGCCCCCTCCAACATTCTATACTAGTCAAGTGCTTTACCTTTTAAAGACATGGTAAGTATCCTAATTGTTATGTTGGCCCTAGTAACATTATGGAAATTCTAGAAATTAGATATGTCTCTAATATGTTCAGATGGGGTAATAGGACCCTCCCCATTAAAACTAGGAAGATTCTTGGTAGTATTTGGAGGGATGGGGTCATATGAAAGAAGCTCTATTGGGTTTTGGGTATTAAAATTAGGGAAAGGTTTATGCCTATCTATCTCTCCGCTTTCTCCCATTTCTCTTCTTCTTCTATGATCCTCTATTTCTTCTTCTTATTCAACTTCTTCCTCTACTTGAAATTCTTCAACCTCTTTTGATTATTCCCTGAAACCTCCTTTTTAAAAGGAAATTTCTAGAACTTAGAAAGAAAATAGACTTATGCTTCACCATAATATCTATGGATGATAAAATAGATCCCAATGGTATTATTTATAGAAACAAAGGTAGATAATAGAGATCTCTTGGCCACCAAAATAGAATCTTCCAAAATGGTTTGCAATCACCATCTTGGTGAAACTGATTCTAGCTATTCTCTCATTCAGCTCAAGTTTGTCCTCTTTGATTTGACCTCTTGAAATGATCAAGATCACTAAAAAATAAATGGTGAGATAAACCTCCATAATAAATGGCTCAAATCATTGTTTTGACCCTTAGATTCTTCTTGAGAGCTCCCACATTTTATACTATAGACCCATTCAAGTTTTCTAAGTGACTTTACTTCTACTTGCTTCTTCAAGCTTTTCTATTGATTTTAGTTGTAAAATTCATAAGAAAATCTCTTTTGAAAACCCACAATGCATTATCTCTTCCTTTTTGGGATTTTTAATTGATTTTATTTGTAAAATTCATAAGCAAATCTCTTTGGAAAACTTGATTTACATTACCCTTACTTAAGACCTTATCAGGTTCTCTAAATGGCTTGCTTCCTACTTAAAGACTTTAGACATGAATTTTACATCCTATGTCATGTCATATTTGAATCTCAATGGCTACTTGGCTACCCTAAATTTGGCATCCTATAGCATGTCATATTTGAATCCCAATGGCTAGTTGGCCACCCAAAATTTTATGTCTTATGACACGTCATCTTACATCCCAATGACTAGTTGGTTATTTTAAACTTGATGTCCTATTACACATCATGTGAATCCATCAAGTTTATGTTTCAATCAATTTTCTTGAAGTAATTCCCTCAGATAATTTGTTTGAAGGAATTCTTACGGGGATTTTTCTTGAAAGGTAATAATTAATTCCTTCACGAACTTTTCTCAAATGACATTTGGGAAAGTGTCCTTCACAAAAGTTTTGAAGGACACTTGGGGAAAGCATAGGGTCCCTTCAAAAAAAATTGAAGCGAATTTACAAAGGAAATGGCCCTTTAGAACTTTTTTGAAGGGAATTTCCAAAGACAAATTGCCCTTTAGAAAAGTCTAAAGGGTCACTTGAGAAGAAAAGTACCCTTCAAAAAATTTTGAAGGGACACTTGGGATAAAAAATTACCCTTCAAATTTTTTTATAAGGGTCACTTAGGAAGATAAATTACCTTCAAAAAAGTTTTAAGGGACACTTGGGCTAAAAAATTTCCCTTCAAAACTTTTTTGAAAGGTCACTTAGGAAGAAAAGTGCCCTTCAAAAAAGTCCGAAGGGACACTTGGGGTGGGAAACATTATCAAGACCATGTCAAGTTTTTTGATTGATTTTGCTTGTAAAACTCATAAAACTTGTTCCTTTAAAAAATCCAAGTCATGCATCATTGAAAACTAGGAAATCATTAAGAGTAATTTAGGTTCATAAACCCAGATTACTTCTACTCATGAAATTTTAACAAGTCGAGTCATTCAGAGAACTTGACTTGGTCTGGATAATTTAATTTGGGTTTATGAGGGGCTAATACTTGACCTATGGATAACATGACATACATTACAATGGATCCAAACACCTTAGCTTCCTTGACCTATAATTTTGGACCTTTAAAATGACCTATTCTTGTAACTTTTATTCATATCTCCATGAAAATGGTTGAACAAATTATACTGAGGTGAAATTTGGTCAATAGTTCTTTAAAAATGCACACACACACACACACACACACACACACACACACACACACACACACACACACACACACACACACACACACACACACACACACACACACACACACACACACACACACACACATATTGTTAAGTTGTATGTGTTTTTCAAAAAGGCAAATGTGTGTTTTATTTCTTATTCTTATATATATATATATATATATATATATATATATATATATATATATATATATATATATATATATATATAAGAATAAGAAATAAAACACACATTTGCCTTTTTGAAAAACACATACAACTTAACAATATTCTTCAAGTTCATATGCAAAAATCATGAAAGCAAAATGATTGGATGTAGTATCAAATATTTCAAATCGAAGGATTTGAACCAACTAACATATATAATACATATATTAATTTCAAGTTTATATGTAATGAATTATATATTAATATACCATTATATGGGGGTTTATGTACTCACCCAAAAGTTGTAAAACTTTTTACTGCATAAGAGTCCTCTAAATCTTCATTTTCAAATCACACAGTTAACAAAACCAACCCAAAAAATGAAAGACTTACTTGAAAAATGCAGAAGACTCCCAAAATCTCAAAAAGAGAAGAACCTATATAACTTGACAAGCACCACTATGTGTTTCCTAGATAGTCATGCCTACCATTAAAATTTGTTGAGCTTTTTATTGTTTTCTCACCAATTTTTCCATCTTCCTAACTCTTCTACCTAGCATCCAAATTCCCCATCCTTTCCATCTACTCCACCATACTCCATTAAATTTTGTTATGTACCTAGAGATATGATATATGGGTTGATGGAGATGCTGACATGTAACACACATCCCCTTAGTTAGTTATATGGGTATAATATATTAGGACAATAGAGTAACTTATGGAAGTAGTACATTAGGTAATGGTCAGCCTACATTAGATTAAGAGGTTACCTATCCATGGGTTAGATAGATGTATATATATAGGAGATGAATATCATGGTAAATGTATCAAGTAAGCATTGAGTCTTCTATTGTAAGAGGATATTGGAGGTTGTCACATCGAAGAGACATTATGGAGTTATTCCTTCCTAAAGGAGTATTATATGGTGTTTCCCTACCTTAAGGGTATTTCTGCATATATTGAATATCAAGGTAATTACAAGTGGTATCAGAGCTTTGATTTGGGCAATCTGTGGAGTGAAACCCTATTTTTTTTTGAATCATCAATAACTTTTGATTAGTTTCAAATTTTTTCACAAATTTTTTACTAGATATGGATAATATTTCATATAAGTCACAGTGAAAAAATTGAGATTTTTTGATTCATTTTGAGGGAGTTATTACTATTTTAGGTTTTATAATAATTTTGCTACATCTTCTAAAATATAAGGAATTTTTATTGAAATATTTTCTAGAGATGTAAGCAGATATAAGAAAATTACAGTCAAAAATTCAAAAAAAATTGAGTTGTTTGGAGTGATTTTTTGCGATTTTATGGATCAATTTTGACATTTTAGGGTTTCATGAACCTTAATTATTTTGTGGATCACGGATTTTCAAATATTTTCAAGGGATAAATATTTTTGATAGAGAATGGTGGCTCCTTTTGGAGAATAATTTTTTGAAAACTTTTGGGGGCAAAGATGATTAACTCCTTTTTGTCTGGGCTTGCACTAGATTGGTTTGATCAGTTGAGCTGTATAGAAAGGTTTTCTTTATGGAAAGAAATGGAACAATTTTTTTTAGATCGATGGGCTATAAAACAAGAAGTAGAAAAAGAAGATGAAGTAGAAAAAGAAGATGAAGTAGAAAAAGAAGAAGAAGAAATAGAAGAATCAGTAGAAGAACAAGAAGAAGTAGAAGAAGCAATAGAAGAAGAAGTAGATGAAGAAGAAGAGCAAGAAGAACAAGAAGAATTAGAAGAATTGGATGATAAAGGTTCAAATTATTTGGCTCTAAAGAAATCTGAGTCAATTTTTCAATTTCAGGGATGCATTCAAAAGAAGAGGGTTATTGTGTCCATAAACCCTACCAGTAAGTATAAATTCATCAACATGAATGTGTTCAAACATCTACATGTTCAAGAAAAGAATATAAAAGAGGTTCAAGTAGATGGTAAGAATATTTCAATGTTTGAAGATCTAAAGCTCATTATGGAAAAATATGTTTTGCATTTAGATTTTTATGCTTTGGGTATGGATGATGTGGATATAGTTCTTGGATATCCATGGTTAAAGACTTTGGGAACAATGAATTTTAATGTTAAAAAAAAGTTCATAAAGTTTGGTTATAATAAAAATAAGATCACTTTATAAGATATCATAGTGAAAAAGGCATCAATAACAATCTAGGTAGATCGTGAGGATGAGATGGAAATAGGTGATGAAGAACATGATGAAGATTTAGATGATATAGATAAAGACACACTACAAATGAGCACTTCATCTACTCAAGAGACAAAGAAGGAAAAGGTGGAAGAGGTAGAAGCAAAGGTGGATAAGGTCAAAGTATTGGAAAAGGATGAGGTATATAGACACCCACATCATCATGAGGGGAAACAATCATGGAACCAGGTAAAGAAGTGTCATAATAACAATCATTTTGTATATACAGGAAATACAATTTCCAATCATTATAGATATGCATGGAATCCAAAGAAAAAATACTATGACACATGGAATGAATGGGGAAATCACTATGACTATGCATGGAAGAATACCTACTATGGTCATGGTTGGAATCAAAGTAGTGTAGCGGAATATGGTACATGGAATAAAAAGAGGAATAATTATGATTGGACACCAAAGCAATCTAATTATGATCATGAACAAAATTAGAGGAGCATAATGGAATTTGGAAACAAGCTTGGAGAGCTATCACCTACCAAGATCACATATGGATGGCTAAATGATTGAGATTGGAGAAAAGTGTGCAATGATTTGTAGCACACTCATTATTTGGTTTCTTCCTATGTTTTAGGGATGAAACATGTCAAGGAGGGAGGTAATGTTATGTACCTAGGGATATGATATATAGGTTGATGGAGATGCCGACATGTGGCACACATCCCCTTAGTTAGTTATATGGGTATAATATATTAAGACAATAGAGTAACTTATGGAAGTAGTACATTAGGTAATGGTCGGCCTACATTGGATTAGGAGGTTACCCATCCATGGGTTAGATAGATGTATATATATATATATATATATAGGAGATGAATATCATGGTAAATATATCAAGTGAGCATTGAGTCTTCTATTGTAAGAGGATATTGGAGGTTGTCCCCTTGAAGAGACATTGTGGAGTTATTCCTTCCTAAAGGAGTATTATATGGTGTTTCCCTACCTTAAGGGTATTTATGCATATATTGAATATCAAGATCATTACAAATTTTACATTCAATTTGGAAGGAAAACGAAATACCTCCTTATCCAAAGTAAATCCCCCTCCAACCTTGCCATTAATGGTGAGTATGGAAGGCTTGATGATCAACCAACCCACCAATCAATAGAAAGGGACATTGATAATTACCACTAGGAATAACCACAAACTAGCTTAATTAACATGGAAGCCTCACCCAAATATGACACCTACCTCATTAAATGAGGTTAATTTATTTACTAATGTTATCCACCCAAGTGGATAATATAATATTTAAAATAATATCAATAAATTTAAACCATGTTTGAAATTAAGCCATGACTATCTAGTTGTTATAACACCATGCCACTACCATAGTGTATAGTGCTAGGTCAAAAGGGCTATAACATAAAAGTAGGGTGAAAAGGGTTCCTAATGGGGGTCTAGGTTAGGTTTATGTATGTCTAGGTAGGTTTAGGTAAATAACTACATGGGTTACTAAGACTAATGAAGGAATGAAGAAATACTAGAAAACCCATGGGAGAGAATATATAATGGTTTGTGTGTAAAGGATAAATGTTGTGGCCATTACAAACATATAACAAAATATAATTAAAATAAAAATAAATAATGACTATAACATCATTGGGTAAAGTATATTAGTATAAGCATAAGGACCATAATTGACAAACACAATGACCACTCAATGTGTCTGAATGACAAAAAAACAAAAAGTATACCTATTAGACATGTCGACAAGATTAGAATTCCCTCAATTATGGGAGTACAACCACCAACATATGACTAGCTCATAGACAAAGCCAACAACCACTAAAAAGGACATCAACCACATTATGTTGATAATTGATAATCAGTACATATTTATAAAATCATCACCAATAGTAATAAGTATATAAAATAATTAATCATATAATTAAGTATGCAACCCAACCCTATTACAACTCATACCCTATATAATCCAACTAAATAATAGCTAATAATTAGTTTAACAATCATAATTTTATTTCCACAATGATAAAATATATAATGAAATTATGGGATTGTAGCAGTATTAAGTGTATCAATTTATCATAGGCTCATAGATTCTATCTATTCTTGATCGATTCTTTGGCTATAATCAAATCAAAGTCAGAAAAGAAGATCAATACAAAACTAAAATTATAACCCCATGGGGTAAATTTGAATATAATAATGTCATTTTTTCTTATAAATGTGGGTGTAATATTTCATAGATCAATGGATATGTATTTTCATGATCTGAATAAAAAGATAATAGTAGTGTACCATGACAACTAGATATTATTTTTTAGAAAATGGGAATATCATTATGAACATTTACAGAAAGTATCTGAGAGATGCTAGCTCCATGATTTTTCTTTGAACCCCAAAATATTTGTCTTTTGAGTTGTAGAATAATATTTACATAGTATATAAATAAGGTATAAATATTAACCTTGAGAGATTTAAGGCCATTTAAAAATTATCTCTCCCAACAAGCAAATCTGAAATTCACTATTTCTTCATGAAGGTGAATTTATTAAGAAGTTTTTTAATCAATTTTTTATAAATTAAAAGGAACATAGATATCATGATGAAATATAAATTTGTGTTAAAATGGATTAAATATTGGAATAAGTCCTTTGATGAAATCAGTGTTGCCATTTCTTATGTACCAACACTTGTATACCCAAATTTTAATAAATATTTTATTATTTATAATTACTCATTAGGGTAAACTATATTATCTATTTTGGTTTATAAAAATTATGGAGTGAAATCACCTATTTATTTTAAAATTTTTGGTCTAATTAAATATTGTTTTATAAAAAATCATGTCTATGCATCAACCAAGGAAATAAAACAATTCAAATATTAAATTTTGAATTCTTGCACTCTTGTTATGGTACTTTAAAATATGAAGTATTATATAACAAAATTAGAAGATTATGATCTTGAAATTAAACCAACCAAACTTTTTTTAAGGATGTGGTTTGTTTAACTCATAGTATAAAATAAATGTAAAAAATAAAATGTTGATGAAATATAGGAAGATGTGCTTGAGTAGTTACCTCTAAATTTTTTTATTTGATATACTAATCAATGGTATAAAAATATAGTATACTTACTCACATATGGGGAATGTATTGAAAACATTAGTGGAAAATAGAGGAGATAAATTAAACTCAAAGACACCAAATATGTGACATCAAATAATAACCTCTTAAAAATAGGGCTTGATGGTTTCTTCTAAAGGTGTGTAAATAAGGAGAAACAAAATATATTGTTGGAAGAATTTCATAATCAAGCATGTAATTTTGGTTTTTATTCCTTGGTTACAACATAAAATATTGAGAACCCATTACGATTAGCCTACACTTTTTAGAGTTGCTCAAGAGTGGATTTCAAAGTGCAAATCTGGGAAAAAGTCCATTAGGAGACCAAAGCTTACTACACTATTATTTAATCCAATTACGATTGTATAACCTTTTCAATAATTGGGTTTAGGTTTCATTTTCACACTCAAGCTACACTCTAGTGCTGGTCACACTAATGCTATTTATGCAACTAATTACTCTAAAAAGTGGGTGGAATCCATTCTTATCAATCATAAAAAATTTGAAGTATTTTTTAACTTCATCAAAGTTAAAATTCTATTCAGATATGGTGTACCAAAGATTATCATAACTGATAATGCTTCCAATTTATCCTCTTCTAAAATAATCAAGTTATTTTATAGATATTAGATATTCCTATCCAATTAATTTAATTAGTAATGACAAGGAAATGGTCAAGCATAATAAATCAATAAAAATATTCTCACTATAATTTATAATTTAGTCTATAAGAATCAATAATTTTAGCACAAGAATTTATATGATGCACTATGGGCTGATCACATCACCCAAAAAAGGGATATTGTAGTGTTCTATTTTAAATTTATGTATGGTAATTATGCCACAAGTCATATCTCAAATAATTTTATATCTCTTTAGTTATCTAAAGAAGCCAAAAATGAAAACTTTAGGGCCTCTTTAGATAAAATAGTAATGTATTCAAGAAACTTGGCTAAGGAAATAAATGAAATTTTTGATTGTATTATTGAACACCCTATATAATAAATATATATAAATATATTTCCATATTTGAAATATTTTTCTCCTCTAGGAAAAGATGATGAATCAAAAATAAAACCATGGGATGTTTGATTCCCTATGGATAGATCCATTTAAAGTGTGACACTTATGTGGAGATAACACATATTATATAGCATATCTATATGGAACTCATCTTTTACTACCTTATATCAAGAAGTTGTTCAAACATTTAAAATAGTGAAGGTTGATTTTTCCCAACCACATACATATGTGAATTATGAGTTCAGTGTGTTTCCTTTCCATGATTTTATGTTTTCCTTCTATTTTTGATTTTGTTTGTGTTTCTATTCATTTAATTTTTTATGTGTTTTTATTAATCATTTAAGTAAATTTTTGGCCCCATTTCCAAATAAAAATGAATAGTTATAAAACAAATATATTTTAAGGTTCATCCTATGTCCTTTATAGTCCTCATCCCAAATCACATCTGACTATTGTACCTTAAATTTTATTTTTTTGAAACTTTGATGAAACCTCTAAATCTTTTCTTCAACATGTTTCACTTGTTTTTAGAACTACATTAATATACTTCTCATCAAGGTCCAATAAGAAAGTTTGTTGGTAGGGTCATCATGGAGATCACATTAAAAAAATTAGTCCATCTAAAAGTGTGTAAAAATGTTTGTCTAGCCATAAGTCAAAGTTTTTTAAAATACAATAATCACATTGAGTGATTATTTTAAAAATTTTGTATCATTTTTATATTATTTAACTAAGTGGGATGGTATTGTCCATAATTTCATAACTCCCCTCTTTATGTAAGCATAATTAAAAATATATTAATACAATTGAATATTTTTAATTTAAATATATTTATCAAACTCATAATGAAATGAAAAATGTTGTGATTTTATTATTAAAATCCATTTTATTTTAAATAATATATTTTTTGATGGAGTTTTCCAAAATGGAAAAGGACTTATTTTTTCCACCCTTTTAAAAAATATGTAATTGGGATTAAGTGACACAAAACTTTATTTACTATGAAATAGAAGGTTGTTTTATAATCCTTGATCACCCACCATTATTATTTACTCTACCTTATATGTATTTCAAGGAAATTAATAAAAAATAGTTTTTAATTTATTTATCTTCCAAGTGGAAATAAAATTAGTCAAATGGGGAAATGTGATCATGGAAACTAAATGATAAGGTGGAATAAAAATAGTTGGCATAAATAATTGATGATAAATAGATGTTAAATTATTATATGACTCAATTTGTATCGATGGTGGATAAGGAGAGAATAAAGTAAATCAAGAAAGAAATCCAACATGATAATAATATCAGGCCATCATAAACCCACACAAGGTGTAGAATGAACTTGTCTAGACAGGTTCAAACCATAAGATAAGTGTATAATGTGCCAAAGTGATGATAAAAAATACAAAATTATTGGAGCACCATTATGTATCTATTGACAATGTCAGGATCTCTTGAGAGATGAGAAAATAATTATAAAAAAACACTAAAAACAAAATAATATATGAAATAATATAAAAATGGATAAATATGATATTGATGTTTAGAATAAATTTATGCACAAACAAATATAGGTTATAAAAATAGAATATTTATATAAAAACTATATTATTATTTTTTTATTAATGTTTTTTACAAGCAAATATACTTCATTAAAACTATTGATATTATAATTCTCTAACTATTATGTTCTTATGTTATTATTCTCTTTGTATGTCTCTATTGTGATTGTTGCATACAATTTTTAGACTATTGTATTATTCACTTCTCTTTGTTATTAATGATTAACACCTATTATGTTGAATATTATTCCTATTTGTCTAGACACTCTATTTTAGTATTCACCTCTATTATAATTTTATTTTCTATGTCATTATCACTCTTACAAATAATTTCCCTAATTTTTTTTATCTTTTATATTGTAACAAATTCCATATTCACCTACCCCCTATTTCCCCTCTAAACTCAAAAGGCTGAAAAAAATCAAAATTTCTATTTTTTGATTTTAATAAACTACTATCAACATTAGCCGAGGGAATTCAAGAGTTTAATATTTTAACATTCTTGTATCCATATGAGTATAAAATGTTAGTATTTCCTTCTTTATTAAAAATATCAAAATCAAAGCAATGAAAAAAACTAACTTAATCTTAGGACCTTATGAGCCAAATCAAGAATGAAATAAAACCAAATATGAAGATAAAAAAATATGTAAAGTATACCTTCCTTAGTGGATTATTCACCTTGTCAAATGTAAGTGAATTTTAGCTCTGATTATAGAATCAATATTTCTTTAAAATTGTAATATTTTAAAAGAGGAGAATCTCATATTGATAAATTGAGAAATATATTAATAATATATTAAATTAATGGACAAGATATCTTTGAGAATTGGAAAGGGTTTTCTATAAACCTTGAGAATGAAATATGAAGATTAGTTCCCCTTTATTTATAAGCAAAGTGATTGAATGTGAGACATTCATCTTCTATCTTAAATGAAGGATGGATAATCTACCCCATGTCACCAGATGGATCATGACATGAATCACCAATATGATCCCTTTATTTTGTCCAAGATGAAGGGTGGAGGAGGCTTTTCAAAATATCCCAAGGGGGATTAATAAGAGCCTTCCATATTGCATGCAAGATCAAGGGTGGAGAATGCACTTAAAAATATATTAAAATGTCAAATATTAGCCCTCCATATTGCTTACAAGATGGAGGATGGAGAATGTTCCCCATAATTTTCTTTTGACGTTAAAGGTGGGGTCATAAAATAATATGCCATGGAATCTTGAGATTATTTTATAAGGAAATATGCTCTTTGAATGAGGTGGAAAGAGGAAGAATAAGTAATTCAAATGAAATTATAATTCCAAATCCATGGAACTATAATTATAAATAATATTAATTAAAATAATCATATTGATTAATTTAATAAATATAATGTGATATGAGGGCCCTCCATCTTATCTCTAATAGGGAAGGTAAAGAATGCTCCTTGGAAAGTGGTAAAAATGAGGAGAAATTGAATTAAATGAAATTAAAAATTCTAATTCCATGGAATTTATAACTATAGGAAGGATTAATTAAACTAATCAAAAATATTGATTTAATTAATATGTTATGATTATGAATTTCTTTGATTTTATTATAACAAGAGAAAATGATTAATTAACTAGAGAGATGAAAATGACTAGTGGTGAAGAGAAATATCACCAGAGTGGTGATTTAATGGTTTAGTGTGGTTAATTTACCCAATAGGGATGTACCTATGTGTTTTGGAATGTTTACATATAATGTTCAAACAAATAATGGGATGTTTAGTGATTTCTAGGCTTAATTCACAATTTTGTATAAATTCACTCTTATTTGCATAAAATTAGTTTCAATTATCATTTTAAATTGGTAAGTGGTGAAAATGGAGTGTTTACATTTTATACCTATTTGATGAGGTGTTGTGAGACACTAAACAAACCAATGAATTTTTAAATAATGAAAAATCTGAAATAAAGAGGATGAAAAATTAGATGAAGAAATAATGGATTATCTAATTTCATCATTCTGAACTGATAGGTGTGGGAGATTGAATGGAAAGATAAGAATATAAATTGAATGAATTTTTTTAGTGATTATGCCCCCTAATGAGGGCATGTGGGGATGAAGTACATAGATGGGATATCATAAAATAGAGGAATAATGTAGAATGGAAGAGAAGATTAACCCATGGATAAGATTACACCACTTGAGCTAATGATTACAAGATTTGATTTCTTATGTTGATGAATTTATTTTCCCAAAATAACACATAATTAGAGAATTATACATTCAAAAATTAATCTACACACTTTAAATTACCCCAAATAGGATGAAATTTATGGGCATAGAATGATAATTTGCCCCAAAAATATCAAAATTGATTTGTTTTTCCCAAATAGGGTAGATTTGAGTTGATGATTTGTTATAGTCATTTATTGATTTGTAAAATTTCAATAAAATATGACGAATAATGAACTAGATGATTAGATTAATTAATAAGGGTTGATCAATGTGTATGATTTTTTTTATGCATGCTTATTTAGAGATGCATGTCCTAATTAGCATAGATATAGCCATAATGTTAAGTCATTATGATTTGATCATGAAAAGTAGGATGTTGTGATGTGGTCATAGATGACTGAATTGATTAGATTGGTTAATAGGTTATGAGTTAAGGGTAAATAATGTCACCGTGACATTGTCAATTTAAGACCTTTGGTACTTTATTTTTAATCTTTCACATGGAAATATACATCATGATATAAAACACCATGATGACCTAGTTATAATGTGTGTAAGGAATAACCCTTGATCTAATAAATAATTGACAAAAATACACCAATGATAGTAACCATGATGATAATGTTGACGTATGCCAATGTATGGAATCAAGTAAAAGTTCATGATAAGTGACACCATGATGATGATAGTGTTGGCACAATGGACCGAGTCAAGGCAACAACAAAATATCAAACTAACAAGAAAAAACATAAACTAAATCAAAGAAGCATTTGGTTAATAAATGAGTGTTTATGATAATAAGGTGTTACTCTTGAAACTAAGGATATGACAAAACAATCATGACTTAAAATAGAGAATAGAATAATAAGGATGGGGTGGCTTATCTAACTCTAAATGCCCCATGTAAATGGACACTACCTACATAGTTCCATGTACTTCTATGTAAATATAGTTTTCCAGGGGATTCGGAAAGAATAAATGTGATGGCAGGTAAATAAGATTGATTATATATAAAAAATATGAATGGTCTCATAAAATGGCAAGAGCATATAAGGAATAATCTTACCAAAAATAAGTGTGTATGGGACATATATATTCTCATAAAATGATGATAGCATGGGAAAAAGGATAACCAATTTTAACTTAGAATAATGATCAATGTCGAGAGAGTCCAATTAGACCTAAAGCCATTATAGTTATGAAACATATAGATGTGGGAAATTTAATGGAAAGATAAGGATATGATTTGAACTATTTGGTTTAGAATTGATGGACCTCAATTAAAGTTACCCTAATTTGAATGCAATTTTATTTAGGTCACTATGAGTCAGGTTTGGGCTTGATTTGAAATAGATACTAAAATGTGATTTGGAAAATGGAATTTAATGTTAGACTTGAATAGATTTGGAATTTAAATAGTTTGACTTTGAACAATTGATTTTGAATATAATTTATTAGATTAGACCTTAATAGTTGACCTAATTTGAATTTTATTTGGAAATTTAGTTTTAAATTGGAATTTAGAATTTAATTGGAATTAGATCTGACTCAAAACATGAAACATAATGGAATAATTTTTAAAAAGAGGTGATTTTCAACATAATTCCTAGAAAGTAGTGTCTACTAATTTTTGACAACATAACACCTTTGTGGATATGAAATTATGACCTAAAAATTATGTAGAGTAACACCTCTTTGCAAAGGTGTATGCAAGATCTGTTTGAATAAATGGTAAGCTTTTGACACAACAACTAAGAAATCAAACATTCATGCTTATGACCCTAATTTAGTGACTAACATGGGAGCACTCCACATTGACTAATTATTTTGATATACTCACATTGAGAGAGGATTATAAAATTTAAGATTATTTAATTTATTAATATAGTTATTGGTGGTGTTTTAATCCCACCCTTATCTCAAAAGTTTTGTACATGAAATACATATTCAATCTATGCTACCTTTACAACCCTATGATGATGAATGTTTTGTATCCAAAAGGTCTTATTCTAAATTTTTTAAGGGCTTAATAGATGGTCCTAATATACATTATGTTACATGGGCACAAAAAATTAAATAATTTAGAAATTTATATTTGACATGATATTTATTGCAGAGTTTTGTCCCTTCACAACCACTTCATTCATAAGATTTTAGTGAAGTGATACTATAAAAATCAAGATCTAACGTACATTTCATCTAAATTGAAACTAATATAGATTTATTTTATATATCCCACTAGATAAATGGGGTTAGTATAAATTATAAGTAATGACATCCCCATCACCATTCCCTAAAGACTCACAAGAAGACAATGACACCCCAATCATGCAACCAAAATAAAAATAATGGTATTGCCATTATGATTTCTAAGAATCCTACTAATGGAAAGTAAAGATCATAATAGGCACATATTTTATGATAAAACAAGTGATCACCTCCAAATTTCTAACTCACCCTACCAATGGGAGAGCATACATCTGAAGGGACCACACAAGAAAGTCCTTAAGTAAAAAACTAAAATGAGAAAAAATGAAAATGTTTTATTTCACCAAATTGAAATATGATTTATTTTTAAAACACTAAAATAAATATGAATGAATAATATGTATTTTTAATATATCACCTCACCTTTTTCGAATTTGTATAAAAATAATGGGAGTAGTTTTTTTTGGTGTCTTTGTCATGTGAATATTTGTTTTTTTCACTTCGATTCTCTAAAAATTGTTTTACACAAAAAAAATTATTAGTTTGTTTATGAAGAGCTAAGCAATCAAAACCTACACCAAAAATACTTTAAAACTAAACAAAAAACACATTTAAGAAACAATGTTAACAAATTTTAACATATAAAAGGTAAAATCTGAATTATGAAAAATGCGTATAATATTTTATAAAAATAAAATAAATTTATATAAAAAATAGAAATTATAAAGAACCCATCAATTATTTTGACTGAAATAATGATTTCAACATTTTATGATAAATTTATTATGGTTATTAAAACAAAAATTTCAAGAAAACTATAAACTTATTTTAACTACAAAAATAGGTTTCTTTAAAAAAATAAAATACAGAGAACCCAAAAAATAATTTAACATAAAAGATGGTGTCAATGTTCTATGTTGAATTTACTAAATATAAATTCAAAATACCATGATTTTAAGCCTAAAGAGACATATGATGTACAAATCTATAAGATGATAAGGGGAATTCAAATTCAAATTTGTGATAATTTCTAAATAGGAGGAATAATAACATTATTGATTAAATAAAGTGAGGTGAGAGTTTCATCGGGTGTTCTATATGTATCCATGGGAGTACAAAAGGTTAGCGTCTCCTTCATTATGAAAATACCAAAATCAAAGAAATGAAATAAACAACCTTAATTATAAAACCTCATGATCCAAATAAAAAATGAAAGAAAGCAAAACATGAAGATAAAAACCATGTAGAGTATACCTTCTTTTGTGGATTCTTCACCTTGTTGATTACAAGTGGATTGTGGATCAGATTTTAGTATAAAAGACTCTTTTAGAATCTCATAATTGAATATTTTATAATATCACTTTGATATCTTGATTAATATCTTAATAAGAATTAGGATTGATGTGCAAGTTATCTCAAAAAAATAGTAGGGTTTTTATGTAAATCTTGAGAATGAAATATGAAGAGGGGTGCCCCTTTATTTATAGGTTGAGTGAATGATGTGAGCCCTTAATATTTTATCTTAGATTAATGGTGGATAATTCACCCTAAGGAATGAAATGGGTCATGACATGGATCACCAATGGGATCCCTTCATATTGTCTAAAATGAATGGTAGAGGAATCTTCTCAAAATATATTAGGTGGGATTAATATGAGCCATCCATATTATAAGAAAGATGGAGGGTGGATAATTCCCTTAAAAATATATTAAAATGTGAAAAATTATCCCTCAATATTTATTCCAAGATGGAGGGTGGAGAATAGAACCTCACAATTTTATTTTGATATTGGATATAGGGTCATAAAATAATATGCCACGGAATCTTGAGATTCTTTTGGAATGGAAAATGCTCATTAAATTAGGTGGAAAAGCGAAGAATAAGTAATTCAAATGAAATTATAATTATAAATACATTGAATTATAATTATAAATAATATTAATTAAACTAATAAAATAGATTTATTTAATTAATATAATTTAATATGAAGGCCTTTAAACTTGTCTATGAAATGGAACGTGGAGAATGCTCCTTGGAAAGTGGTATAAATGAGAAAAATTTAAAATTAAATGAAATTATAAATTCTAATTCCATGGAATTTATAATTGGAGGAAGGATTGATTAAAATAGTAAAAATTATTAATTTAATTAATATGATATGAATATCAATTTGTTTCATTTGATTTCAATAATAGGAATTGATAAATTTACTAGAGAGATGGAAATGAAGTGTTGTGGTGGATGTAGAATGGGATGTTTAATTATTTCTATTATTAATTCCCAATGTTTTAAAACATCACTCGCATTTGCATAAAATTTATTCCCATTGTCATTTTAGGCACAAAATTGGTGAAAATGGGGTGTCTACAACTCCGCTTTAATCTTGTCTTTATTTTCATGTTTTTTTTAATGTCTTTTAACCCATAAATCATATAAAAATATACCTATGAACCATTTTTATGACTTTTAAGTTTATTTTTAAACTTCCAAAGTAGCCTTTTCATCTTTATATCCAACCTAAGTATGTCTAAATTTAGACTGTCGAGATCTACAGCTATTTTGAGGATCTTTAGACCTAGCTTGTACACCTCTAGAGTTAGACTATGGACTTTTGAAACCAACATATGAACCTATGGATCCAATGTTTATATGTATATGAACCCTAATATATATATATTAAATTATAAAAACTATATTTTTGATAAATTATGAGTAAATATGTGGATGAGTTACTCCACTAACCTGTGAAATTTGAGTTTTATCTTGCCTTTTTCAACTAATACTCTAATAAAATGATTCTTGATCATTATATGCTTGATTTTTCCATTAAAAACAATGTTATTTGACAAGTCCATGGAGGATAAAATATCACATAATATTTTCATTATTTTTCCTAATACAAATATGATAGGATTCTTTGGATATATATAGCTTGACATGTTATTGAATTTAATGTTATAAACTTAACTCTAACCATTAAGAGTGAGATAATAGGTTTATTGTTTAAAGATAATGAAATATATCTTGACCTAATATTTAATACATATTCAATTGTGCTCTTTATATCATTAACACTACCTACCCAATCATTATCTGTATATCCAACCAACTGAAAATCATTTGATGTTCCTTATATATTTACATGGCTTCTTGTGCCATTGACATACCTCAAGATCCTTTGACCTACTTGCCAATGTGTCTCTTTTAGAGTCTCTGTGAATATATAAATTAAATTGGCTACATACATGATATAAATTATAGTTTTAGTTAATTACATTAAACTTCCAACCAATTTCTTGTACTATGTGGGATCCACATTGCAGACGCAATCTTCTTTGTACAATAAAAGACTTATTCTTATTGGTGTAGATATTGGTTTTTTATAGCATCATAAATATTTAAAATATATATTTTTCATACTTGGATTTGGATGTAAATACACCTCCATTCATTTTTTAAATTTATGAGAATAAAATACTTCAACAAACCTAAATCAATCCTCTCAAACTCTCTCTCTCTCTCTCTTCACGGCTAATTTTAACTATTCTACGGAATGTTTTACATTCTAGTAAATATTCAATCATCTACATATAAGACAACAATAAAAATATCACATTCCTTTTTTGTCAAATGTAGATATTGGGTTCACTACCACTTTTTCTAAATCCATTTCTCTATAAAGATTAATTTATATGGTTTGACCAAGCCCTTGGTGCCTGTTTGATCTCATGCAGTCATGTATTCATTATATAAACTTTATTATCATGCCCTAAAATCTCATAACTAGGTGGATTTCCCACATGAACATCTTATTTTATCACACCATTTATGAAAGTGGGCTTTAAATCCATTTGATGCAACTTCCACTTGTGTTGAGAAGCTCTTTTTATGATTTTTATCATTATTAATAACCATTCTATATGAACTAATGCCTCATTTTAGTGACATATAATCCATAGTTTAATACTTTGACAAATAGACTTTCCTTGTGTCTCTAAATATTTTCTTTGGGACTAGTTTTGATTTTATAAACCCACTTGACACCAATGACCTATTTTATTTATATAAGATCAACTAACTCTCATGTCTAATTTTTATCTATTGCATGCATTTTATCATCCATTGATCCACACCATTTATATTCCTTCATTTGTTTCTCAAAACAAATAGGAACAACTATTTAAAATATTTAAAACATATTTGTTTCATCTTAATTGTATTCATACCTTGAATACCAATGTATTTATTACAAGCTCAATATTCTACTTAATTACTTATTTGAGTTGTATCATTAACTACTCCTAGATATAATTTTAGGTTGTTTATACTATATGAATAAGTCCTATGTGAATATGAATCCAACTTGATGTATTAGTGGTTATACCACTTGGTGGTTTAATTAGTGGGTGAAATCACCATTATTTTTACTCACTTATGTTATTATCTATGTTCCCATACTGCATCATCTATAAACCAAACATCCTATCTAAATATTATCTCCTTGGTGGCTAGATTGTACATATTATAAGATTTTGATTTATCCCTATGCACAATGAATATTTATTTTTAACCATTTTCATCCCACTTTGATCTTATTTTTTTGGGCTCATGTGGATATGCCGCACATACAAAAAATATCAAGTTTTTAACACTTATCTTTATTTTTTGCCATGAATTTTTAGGTATCATGTATAAAACATAATTAATAGGACATATATTTATAAAATATACTATTTTTTATATACCTTCAACCCAAAAATAATTGGACAATCTTTTTCCTTTTAACATTATTCTTGTCATATCTTGAATGGTTTAGTTTTTCCTCTTAATTACACAATTTATATGTGGTGTATAACTTGTTATAAATTCATTATTTATCCCATTATCCTTATATAATTTTAATTTTTTTTATATATTTATTCTCCTCTATAAATTCTCAAGATATTTATGTAGTGGCTAAAATGTATTTCAATAATTTCCTTTAATTGTTTGAAGATTTCATATTTTTTAGATTCATGCTTCAAAAAATATACCCATGTATTTTTGATATAGACATATATGAATGTAATGAAATACTAATTGTTGCATAAGGAGGGGGTATTCAAGGAATGGAAAAAATATGAATGTATCAACTCAGGAGGAAATATTGCTCTCCATGACTTACCCATGGGAAATACATTTCTATGTTGCTTCCCCAATTTGAATCCTTCACAAACTTTAATTTGTTATGAAATTAGGGTAATTTATCTTACCATTTTATTCTTGTAAAGATTATTTATCCCTCTATAACTAAAATTAGCATAGTACCTTAGGTGCCAAAGAGTATATTTATTAATTACAATTATTTTTTATGTTGTTGATAACTCACTTTGCTTTCTCAAAGGAAATTTTTTATTTTGTGTCATATTGACAATTACAATATGAATATTGCTTCCACTTCAAATAAAAATTATGCATTATTCATCGTCAAATCTCACCTTATGTACCTTATTAATTAGTTTCCAAATGATGATTAGGTTCTACTTCAACCCTAGCACATAATAAACATCTTGAATTTATGACTTGTCACCTTACTTGGTGAGATTGGAGATGCTAAATTTACCCATAATAGGGACCTTATGACTATTTCCATATTGACTTAAGATTTGATATATTCATCTATGCTATTAGAACTTTGTTTATTCCCACTTATGTGGTTGTTAAAACCACCATCAAGATACCATATTTTTATACTAATTTATTTGGCAATGTTTTAAGCTATGAACAAATTTCACATTTTTCACTCTTATCACTTTAAGTCTCTTTTGCCTTAGATAGTATTGAAATTTCCCTATTCATATCATATTCTTGCTTCCTAAATTCACTTTCACAGTTTCCACACTTTTTACAATAATAGCATTGGACATTATACTTATCATACCTTTATATGGAACCACCTATAAAAGTGTTACTACTCATTCCTCTTCCTATTCCATGTGATTATTTATGATTATACCTTCTACCTTGGCTATTGAAAAATATATCTCTTCCTCTATTATTGGTTCATATCCCCCTACCTCTCAAATTTAATTTATTTTGAAGCCTTGTTCATGAGAAGAGATGGTTGACTTATTCAACCTTTGTTCACATGTTTGTGAGGAACCCATTATCTCATCAATTGTTATTTGTCTCAAGTCATTAAAATATTTTATTATAACCATAATAGAATCAAAATTGTACTTATCATACATTTATGTGGAACCACCTCTAGAAGTGTTTTTTCTCCTTCCTCTTCCTCTTCCTCTTCCATGTGATTATTAATAACTATACCTTCCACCTTGGCTATTGAAAAATCTACCTCTTCCTCTATTATTGGTTCATATAACCTACCTCTCCCATTTAAATTTATTTTTAACTCTTGTTCATGGGAAGAGATGGATGACCTATTAAACCTTTGTTCACATGTTTGTAAGGAAACCGTTATCTCATCAACTTTTATTTCTCTCAAGTCATTAAAATCTTTTATTGCAACCACAATATAATAAAACTTGCACTTATCATACTTCTATGTGAAACCACCTCTAGAATTGTTTTTTATCCTTCTTCTTCCTCTTCTATGTTATTGATAATGACTATACCTTCCACCTTGGCTATTTAAAAATATACCTCTTCCTCTATTATTGGTTCATATACCCTACCTCTCACATTTAAATTTATTATGAATGCTTGTTAATGGGATGAGATGGATGACGTATTCAAACTTTGTTCACATGTTTATAAGGAACCCATTATCTCATAGACTATTATTTGTGTTAGTGCCTAAATTTTTTTTAGTGCTACCATAATATAATAAAACCTAATTGGAAGGATCCTTATAACCTTCTCTATGATTATATTGTATTCTATATCTTTTCCATTTATGTTGATTTGACTTTAAATATTCATAGTCCTTGTAAATAAGTCATTAATAGACTCATTTTATCTCATATATAGAATCTCAAAATCCATTCTAAAAAATTAGATCATGACCAAATTCACCTTATCACTACCTTGGTATGCATTTTAATAAATGTCCTATGCTTTTTTGGAATGAGTATATGTTTCTATATTTGGAAATATTGGTTTAGTTAATGGAATTTAAATCTTTAATAAACTGTTAGCATCATTCTTTATATATTATCCTTAAACATGTTTCTTTATGCTTGAGTGAAAAAACTAAATGTTGTCTAGTTTGATGCCTCTACATATCTACCTTTAACAAACTCTCACAACTATTGAGAGAATATTGTCTTCATCTTATTTTACCATACATCATATTTATTTCAATAAAACATTGGGGATTGTTACCATAAATTATCTCTAACATATACCATTTTCAAATAGGCCCTAAAACCTTTACTTTGATATCGATTGATGGAAATGAGGCAATGAATCCATAATTATTGACTACCATGATATCTCTTGAAATAATATAGTTGTTTCCAAACATAGACTCTATAATATAAAAAAATAAGGGTGCTCTAATTTCTTCATACACAATGATATATTTACCAAAAACTACACATAAAATACACACATATATAATGATTATGAATTAAAAATAATTATTACAAATTTTTATACAAAATTTATTTCTTCACTATTATTTAAATCACTTGATTACTTCTAGGTCTAACTTCTATCTCACTATTATGTTTTCTCCTTCCTTTACCTCACTATTGCTACTACTACACCAAATTCTACACATTCACATTCCTTCAGTCATTGATTGTTGGATACATATACATGATCTACTATGTATATTATCTCCTTGACTAGTGTTGTTACTTATCACATTAATCTATACATGTTTTTTTCTATATTCTATTATTTTAATAATCTTATTACACATGCTACTAAAATATTAATTATGTACATAAAGAAAACTACTTTTGTTTTATCCTGCTCATTCAAAATGACTATGAATTCAAATTCAAGAACCGCATCATTAAATGAGTTAGATGTGTTTTGATGTTTTAGGATTATCAATTTAAAAATGAAATACTTAGGTGTAATAAATGCAAATAATTAATATTAAAATATTAACAAACATATAGTTTACAGTGAAGCTAAACATTCAACAAGTTTTTATAGATCAAAAAGGAATGTTTAGATATTAAATTTATGCATATAGTATAAATGTTAGTTCCAAAATAAGCTAAAAGTTAATGTAAATAATATAAGTTTAATGCTGAACATAAATTATTTTCTATGTTTTGAGTCTATATTTTGCAGTTTTAGAGAAGAAAAAGGAATTTATTACACAAATAATATGGCTGAAAATTGTAAGAGGTGTCACAAATCATGATTATTATACTTATTTTTATTTATTTGTCTCACATTTTTAATAATTATGTGTTCTAGAGTTATCATGCACATGTTATTGTTGTTTATGAATCTAAAGACTTCATATATTCATTCGTATTGTTATTATTATCATTGTTGTCATTTTATTTGTGTATTTTTTCTCTTAGCAAAATATCTTCCTTGAACTATGACCTAATCCAAAATGGATTTGAACCATGGATCTCAAAATTTCATTTTGTTATATATGATATTGATATGCCTTGGGCTATAATTTTCATGTTTTTGTGAAATGATTGGAACTTGTGATTACATAAAAAAAAACATTACAATAACTAAAAGTGAGGAGTATTAAACTATGATAATGATCCTATGCTTATGAGCATTTTGAAATTAGTATAAAATATACTAAAAAAGTATGGGATGTAAAGCCAATTGAATGATCTATATTTGTGACAAAGAGATGGATGTTAAACAAGTGAGCTAATGTAAATAGGTTTCTATAAGACATGCCTAGGAGTGATTTACACAAATAAATAACTAACATAATTAACTTCCTTAATAGAGTGATCATAATCCAATCTACTTGTTACTTCCATAAATAGATGCATACATTTACATGAATCATCCCCAATGGAAATCAATTATTTAACTAGTCATAAATCATATGCAATGTCAAACATAAACAACTAATATAAATAAGGATAATATGTCATTTTACATGACCTTTTACCTGATATATAGATTAGATAGTCTAATTATCTTCATAGGATAAGATACCATAGGCGTCATAACTATAGGGTAAATAATATAATATCATTTGTATCCCCATATTGAGATCAAATAAAGTGTGAAAAAATTATGGTATGCTAATTACACTTTATTATTTAACATGATCTAAATGCTGTAAAATGATCTAAAGAAAATATTTTTAGTCCAAGCAATGGATATGATTACTAAATTGGATAGTTGCTTTATCCAATTTCCCACCTTCTCATATGCCAAATTTTATATATTGATGGTGTTCCTTACAAGATACTTTCTCATGTTAGTCAAAAATGGGACCTAATGGAATTATTCCAATAACTAGAATCAATAAATCAAAACCTGGGAGAGAAACACAAGCGAAGTACATTTCCAAATTTAAATTAGGAAATATAAATGTGCTTAACTTTATAAAACTAAAGTAATGTATTCTAAAATGACTATGATGACTCAATAGAATTTTATTTAAAGATGACAATTTGATATATATGGTTTCATTGAAGGGATATTGGGTTAACAATATAAACATCACCCATGAGTTCAAGACTATTAGGGAGATTGTGAAGATGAAGGAAATGTGCATTTCAGAGATTATTCTAGGATGATTATAAAAATTAATAACTTATTTTAGTTTGGTGAATGTTCCAAGAGGGCTAACTAATGATCAACAATGTTTAGTTGATCTAACCCATAAAATATATCTTTAATCCTATTCTTAAGATCGATAGGTCAAAAATTGAGGCAATGTCACTTGAAGACAAAACATAGAATGTCATAATATGTATCATTTATTGGTTGTGAAAGATAATATAATAATTATCTATGGAAAAAAATAATCCATATAGCTTCATAGAACATCAAAAATTACTCCAAAATATGAAATCTCTAATCTTGCATAATCAATAGATTATTTTTTGAAACAACCTTCAACAATGATCAATACTATAGAGATAAATGTAATTGAAAAAGGTTAAAATTAGAAAAATATGATCAAATATAATTATGAAAATGATTACACATAATTAATAAAAATAAGATAATGCAAAAGAGTGAGAGTTCTAAATTTTCATAATCCAATTATCCCCATTTATTCAAGTTAGCCTTGAATCACCTAGGTTAACCGATAAAACCACTATGTAGTTCATTATCTCTAATAAGAATTGAGATACCATTCCAATTGTTTTATATTATCCTTTAATTTCACCATAGAATGATCATTTTCAATACTTATTGGTTTCTACTTTTTCACTCTTCCACCTCAAAATAAAGTTGAGGCTCATTCAAAAATTAAATGTGATCATCTCATTTCTAAGATGCTAGATTGGATTTACAAGATTGTAAAGAAAAGGAGAAGGGTATTCAAGTACATTGATATATATATTTATTCAATTTCATCCTTTTTTCTTCTCCACGTACCAAAATTCCTAATATTATTTATAAAGTTACCACTAATAAAGTTGGAATCAAAATTGTTAAGATAAACATGCCTATGAGTGACAATAATAGGGAATATATGTAAGTTTCTAAATATCAACGCTCTAAAGTGATGTTATAAAAGTATTAAATTAATGAGATAAGTAAACAACATTATATTTACTAAATATGATCATTCAAATCATGGAAATGTATAAATCAACAATTGGTGGCATATGTTGGGCACCTTGTCAACTTGATTTAAGACTATTCAATGCCAATACCTCTAATGATAGAATTTACCAATAAGGATAAGGATAATGTTTAAATCTCAAGATAAATTATAAATATGGGTATATAAATGAATTAATGGTCATAAAATATGTTGGTGCTAAGATCAAATCTCATTAGTGATGTCATGAGAATATTTAATAAGATTCAAAACAAGTTGGATACATTGAAATGTTTTGAGGTAGAATTAATCAATGAAATGATACTAATTTAAGACACTCATGATTATAGGAGATTATTCAATTATAATTTTCCTCACTTGTAGAGAATATTCTCAAAAATAAAACATCATGGCCTCAATTTTCATGCCCTAAATTTTTGTCCCAAAATCCATGTAACTTTTATTTATATTAGTGATGTTTATTTATTCACTTGATTTCTTAATTTTTATCTGTTATGACTCAGTCAATGCACAATTTATGTGTGACACATAATTATTACATGATTTATTTAATATACTTTATTTATAACATTGAGGGTAGAATATAAGTGTATGAAGTTAAGATCAAGGTGATACTATAATCAATTAGTGATATTATGATTAATGAAGAGAGATGAGTCACCTTAATTAAAAGTGATTAATTACAATTTATTTATTTAAAGGATAATAAGATTACTTACACATAATATGATGAACACACTAAAGAGAAATGAAGAAATATATATATATATATATATAAATACACTTTAACATAGAGTTCCCACTTTAAAGATCACAAAAGAAGAGTTGTATAACCCTATACAACTCCACTCTCAAGGCATGAAAAATAAGGAAAATAACTAAATTTAAAGTAAAAGGGTTATTAACAACTGCATGATGATCAAATTCAACTTAATTTAATATTAAAGATATATATATATATATTTATATATATATATATATATATTTATATATATATATATATATTTATATATATATATATATATATATATATCCAATCAAATATGTATGATCCCAAAATAAATGAAGACAAAAAAACCCCATAACCTAGCCTTATAACCTAGACTTGATGCCCTCACCTCAACTTGGGAAGCCTACATATTGAATTTATGGAATCAGGGTCTGATGTAGTTCTCATTACACCTATGATTACCTCTTCCATGAGACATCATCACCAAACTATAATTGGTGATATAAACCATAAAGGGAACTAATATGTCACTCAAGTGAACTTTTAAAGCTCTAGTAATCTATTTTAATGAATGACACAAATTAAGGTCATCAATCAATATTTATGACATCAAAATGTGTAATTTCTTACCCAAACACTTTCCCATAGCATCATAACAATAATATGCATGGATATGAATTTATAGTATTTTATTTCAATGTGGTTAATGACTCTACAATCTTTGAATTATGTTGTTTAGAGAAAATCTATCTTTTATATCAATGTAAAAAAGTGTCCAAGGTTAATAAGAGAGAGAGAGAACAAACTCATATCTCAATAAACAACAAGGTTCACTATCCATAATAGATGGCCAAATAAGAAATTGATGATGTTAAAACTAATGATAAACACAAGAACAAGGAATAATATCATACCATTAATTATTAATAAAACATATAAATAATATGATAATTTAAGTACATGTTCTAATAATGCACTAAAGTTAGTTGTCCATTACCCACACTAGGAGGAAATCATACTATTTGGTTTCCTAAGCATTTTCTTCAAGAAAATTCTCAAGTTAGTTGATAAAACATACAAAAATGAATGCCATAAGGGTTATTATGCTAATTTAGTACCCACTCTATGATCTGACTACATATCTATGATGATTTAATTAAACACAAAATCAGGGTTGATTGTAGTTCACCCATTCATAAATGAGCATTAGATTTAATTTAAGGGTACCTACCTTTTCCAATAGCCACATGACTAAGCATAACATCATCATCATCATCATCATCATCATCATCATCATCATCATCATCATCATCATCATCATCATCATCATCATCATCATCATCATCATCATCATCATTATCATCATCGTCGTCGTCATCATCGTCATCATCGTTGTTGTCATCATCGTCGTCGTTGTCGTCATCATCATCATCATTGTCATCATCATCATCATCATCATCATCATCATCATCATCATCATCATCATCATCATCATCATCATCATCATCATCGTCATTGTCGTCGTCGTCATCATCATCATCATCATCATCATCATCATCATCATCATCATAATCATAATCATCATCATCATCATCATCATCATCATCATCATCATCATCATCATCATCATCATCATCATCATCATCATCATCATCTCATATTTATCCATATACATAATAATGTGTTTAATAGTCCTTAGTCATTTGCTATGCTCCATAATTACAAATCTAGATTGTGAGAAGAATGAGTGGTATAAAATGGATCCTAACAAGATGTTTAATCTATTACCTTATTTACATACCTACTAGAAAAAAATTGACAAGTGTTTGGGATGAAAATCACAACATCACCATGAATTCTCAACCATTAAAATAGAGACCTGAAAAATTATAACAATGTCAAGGGTATCCAAAAAGGTTTGAGTATAATTATAATCATCTAAGTTTCTTCCTTGAAAGGATGTCTTTAAGATATTATTTTAAATATAAATATGTAAAGAGATTTTATATAATACAATCTAATAGCTCAAAATGATTAGGAGGATAAATAACTCATGGTAAAAATACCTCCCATATTTAAAATTGATATTATAAATCAAAGATTGATAAGTTCATAAGCTGACATAAAACCATCAACACCAATAATTACCAACATGATGATAACCCATCAGTTACACTAATATTATTTTAGCTAACTAAAACCTAAGGATATCACCAAGCTTCGGCCCCAACACACCTAAAGTACTATAAAGGCATCATCCACATAGGATCTCACCACGATTTTCCACAAAAATAATCATATACTTAAATGGATTCAATGATCAATGATTTTTGTTTTAGTTAATGAGTTTTCATATGAGTATGATTCTTATGGTATTTATGAATCTTTAAGATTTCATATATATATATATATAAAATAAATATTAAAGATTCATAAATACCATAAGAATCATTCTCATATGAAAACTCATTATGGGATTTAACTAAAACAAAAGTCCTTTTGTATATATAGTTTACATAGAAATTTTCCTCTATAGTCTTTTAACACTTACATTACTTTTAAATTCATAACTATACTTCTTACCAACCATTTTATGTACAAATTTTGTATGTAATACACTTATATGCATACATCTAGGAATATTTACGTTCACGATTATTAATCTAATATTGGTCATGTCTATAGGAAACCTAGAAAAAAAATTAAATATGAATAATATTAAGACTTGAATGAAAATCACATAAGAACCTCCAATGCATCAACTACTAGGAAACATAATTTTAAGTCTTAGATTAAATAGCTCTCCTTTTAACTAATCCATAATAGAGAGTATTTTCAAGGGTAAAAAATTTGAATATAATTTTGAGGAATAAAAAAACACATGGCTAAGTCTTGAAAATGTTACGACCATCCAAAACTAATATTTACTTTTAAGATCCAAAAACTCTAAAACCACTCACAAATGTCTTGAAAGTATCTTATAAATTAAAAACTTAAATCTTGAGAATTGGTCATTAATTGTGATCTAAATTATAACATCAAGGTGATGTAAATCCACACCTAAATAACTAGATACCTATACTCGTCTATGTTATTTTGGCCTAACCTGTACATGATAGAGGATCAAAAAGCATGCTCTAAGTAGTTGATGAGAGGTGTTGATTTAATTTCTATTTACAATTAAAAAAACTCATAATGTAAATCTCAATATACAAAAAAAATTATAAAAAACTAAGATGTAATAATAGTTGTTTACTTTATTTTTATTTTTATTTATTCCATTATTTTTATTTTTTAAAACTCAAAAAGTGTTACAATTTCAGCAACTCTTAACATGGGGAGGATAATCTCATATAGGTTGATAACTGGAAACGAACCTCCTTTAATACCACAAGAAAAAACACTTCTAATTATATAAATATATATATATATATACATACATACATACATACATATACATATATATATACATATACACATATATATATATATATATATATATACATATACATATATATATACATATATATACATACACACACACACACACACACACACACACACACACACACACACACACACACACACACACACACACACACACACACACACACACACACACACACACACACACACACACACATGTTATCAAGGAATGCATTGTTCAAAATGACACTAATAACTTGTATATATATTCTTAACAATGCATTCCTTGTTAACATGTACACACACACACACACACACACACACACACACACACACACACACACACACACACACACACACACACACGTTAACAAGGAATGAATTGTTAAGAATGACACTACTAACTTGACACTTTTATATAACAACAAAAGGTTGTATGCCTAAGTGCCTTTCACATCCTAGATCACAAAATCACCAGAATTGTAGGCTTATTTTACCCTAGAAGTTAGCTCAAATTAAAATGGCTATATGTAATGGTTGGGTGAAAAATTTAGTCTTGATGAACTATACAAGTATAAGAAGAATAATATAGTTCAATCCATGCCTACCAAAGAAATACATAGGTTTGAAAACATATATGGCACCTTGTTAGAGTATCAAGTAAAATTACATTCTTAGAATTAATATGCTACCCAAGAACTATGCTAGGGTATGTTTACTACATAAAATGGAAAATGATGTGGTTTAATGAATTACCAACTTATTGGGAAAGTTACCAAACTTTACCAAATTAAATTATTTAGTTATTTATCTATTTCTCTATAGAAACATATTAAACATTTAAAATAATTTAAAAAACATTAACTTGCCTCTGCTCATCTTTAAATCTTGAATTTTATGTTGACATTTAGAGGTGAAATGATAACGACTCATAAAATCACATCCCCAACATAAAATCCAAAGATGACTAATTACTTTGATGAAGTATCAGTTAAGCTCAAGTGTATTATGACTCAAAATATGAAATACTCTAAAGTTATCGATCTAGATTATCTACTTTGATATTGATTTTAATCTTGACATAATCACCCTCTCTAAGCATGTTCTTGTCTATGAGAGACATAGACCTACAACTCGTATTTATAAGCATTACCCCATAGATTCCCCCTAGATATAGATTCACCCTCCCTTTAGTGAAATTCACATAAATTGAAAGACCATTAGGGATGGCCTTGAATCCCTTATCAACCCTGGGATAATACACAACCTAATTTATAGATGTTTTTTCCCCTACATTGGCCCTTACATTATGATTAATATCTATAATCATTCCTAGTTAGAAGAGCAACAAAAATGTCATTAGAAAGCCACCCCTTCCTCATTTCTCCCCTATGCATGATGTGTATATCCATATATATTTATCCACCCCATTTTCCTCCATTATCTGATGCCTTCTAAATTATCATGTCTTAATGAATATGTGATCATTGAATGCATTCACCATAATTTATGGCATGAATACTACCCCTAGCCCATCCCATGTTGGTTTTCCATTTATCCCGTGTCCTCTTGATTGGTGAATGCTCCATTTTTTATTTAGACCTTCACTGAACCCACCAACCACCATTAAAACCTATTCAACATTACCTATCTACCCTACCACCTTAACAAAATCCCTTCCTACTTTAAACTTAATGATTACATTATTATAACTAATATTAATGCATACCAAGACAAATAAAGTAATAATAATACAATATTATATATAATATAATTAAATCAATAATAATACAATATTATTAATAACATAATTAAAGTAATAAAATACAAGATCTTTACAAAAAGAAAGGGTGATTGATAAGTATTCGTATCCCACACCTTATGGCGAGAAGAAAGATACAACTCAAAATAAAATTCCAATAGAGCATAACCACCCAACGTTCAAATATCAAGGATTGTCAATTTTATTCATCATTTCAAAACTATTTGTTAATACAAATAAAAGAATGCTTACCACAGGTTTTGAATCCTATATATTTAAGCATTTATGTTAATATGGATATCTTTATTACATATATTTGAAATATGTCATGGAATACAATATGAAAGTGACTAATTTTTCAATAGACCTAATACTATAAGAAACATCCCTTAATATGTGAAGAATGACTGGAAATTTAGGTGTACCACCATTTTATTTCCATGTGCCATCACAATCCAAGTGCGATATGATTTAGATTATTAACACAATAATTTTGAAACTAAGGGAAAAGGTTTAGTGAATAAAGGGTAGTGTAATTAGGACCCAAACATAAGAGAGTTGAGAAATGAATTACATGTGATGAGTACTTAAAGGCCAACAAGGTAATATTAGCTCAACATGAGGGGTATTACACACTCTATCCCTTATAAAATCATCATCCTCGATCCACCAAACCAAAAGATTTTGAAAATCCAAACACTTTTAAAGACCCTTAAGGCATATCCCATAGTGTTGAAATGTCATATTGTCATCTAAATCTATCTCAACCAATTGAAACCCAAGATATTCTATCGATGTATAACTCTAGTAAGCATTATATATAATTAATAATATTTATCTTATATGATACTAGATTAATTAAGTTATATGACATCTCATTGAAGGAGTGCACTTTTTGAAATTAGAACCATCCCATGACCAAGCCATACTAAGAAATATTGAGCACATCAAGAAATACTATCCAATACTAATAAACACTATATGTCACGAATCATTTGATATCATATATTTTTTTCAAAACATCTAAATAATTTCATGTCATATACATTACCAACTGATATTATGAAATCTCAAGAACACTAAATAAGAGTAACATCACTAATCCATAATAAGATAATATCATATCCACTATGTAACAAATAATAATGAACATGATTACCAAGTCATATAAGAAAACATATAATATTATAACACTATCAAGAATAAATCAGTATGGAAATAAGAATAGTCTCCATCATCTACATCATCAATAAAATATCACCAATCCTCTTTAAACCTCTCTAAACTAATTATACCTAATAACTACTTATAAATCCGAAAACCTTCTTATTCCCTCCTTATACATCCCAAATAAATGTCCATAATAATAATATATAGAGAAATATTAACACCATGTCTAGTGGTTGGTAACGATGGTGTCATGAACCTATCCTACATAGGTTCCCATATTAACCCAATATAATTAAAAAAAAACATATTCTCCCCCACATAGTTCACACTATGCACATTACAACACACACACACATGCATATATATAACATATGAAATAACATTTGTAAAAATTAAAATACCATAGTAATTTTAAATAATCAATACCATAATAGTTAATATAAGAGTTAATAAGTTAATTAAATTAGAAAAATAAATCATAAAATCATAATTCAGATTCAAAATAAGTTGGAACCAATATATAAAACAAGTCCAACTCATAATTATCAAGTCATCAAAATAAACAAAATTAAATTAAATAGAATCAATGTAAATCCATTTACTTTAAGTTCAATTTATAATAGCTAATATATGTTCAAAACCCTAAAATAATAATTAAATGAAAATTCAAGTTCAAGTTCAAGGACTAGTGTTGGTTATCAAAGTAAAATAAAAAACATGACATTACTTGAACTATGTTAATATAAAAGTCACCCAAGGGGAGAAGGAATGAATAAATATCAAACATCTCCTAGAGGCAAGAAAATAAAAGTAGCTCAACCACATCCCTGAGGTAGGAGAAAATATCACATCATCCTCCATATACCTCCTAAAGTAATAACATAATTACCTCTTAGAGGTAATAATTAAGACTTGACTACCTCCAAGAGGTAGGATAAATAATAACAATACTAATTCTCCCTATTTCTCTCGATAATTATTGTTGATATAACTATATGTAAATATACCAACTATGAATTTCATGTCTAGCACCCAGTGTTAAAACAACCCAAAAAAATCTATCAACTATCTCAAAGTCTCTGAATTAGCTAATATACAAGTTTCTCATCAAATAATATGCCATTTTTTATTGTTTCACTTAATTAAAATGCTTTTATATAAAAACACTATGTTTAATATTATTTATATTGTTCTAATGAAAATTAATGTGTTATTAAATCTCATGTAATATCACCAATGTAAATATCTTAGTAGTTGCACTATCATAATTTGTTCATAAGGATATATCATTGTCCAATCTCAAGTATCATGTCTAAAGTAGATTAATCATATATATATATATATATATAGACACACACACACATATATACATATATATGTATATATATACATATATATAAATGTGTGTGTGTGTATATATATATACATATATATATACATATATATATATACATATATATATACATATATATATATACATATATATATATATATACATATATATATATATACATATATATATATACATATATATATACATATATATATATATATACACATATATATGTATACATATATATATATACATATACATATACATATATATATATACATATATATACATATATACATATATATGTATATATATACATATATATATACATATATACATATATATGTATATATATATACATATATATATATATATATATGTATATATATATGTATATATATATGCATATATATATATATATATACATATATGTATATATATACATATATATACATATATATATATACACATATACATATATATATATATATATACATATACATATATATATACATATATGTATACATATATATATATATATATATACATATATATACATACATATATATATATACATACATACATACATACATATATATATATATACATACATATATATATACATACATATATATATACATATATATATATATACATACATATATATATACATACATATATATACATACATATATATATACATACATACATACATACATACATACATACATACATACATACATATATATATATATATATATATATATATATATATATAATAAAAACTAATTTTTCACTTACAACCATTATGCCATTCTAAAACAATCACCCAAGTGAACCATAATTTCAACATAAGTGGTCATCTCAAGAGATAACTAAATAACTTACTAATTATTTCATAGGTAGGAAGGTATATTCATTCTTCATAAAGAAGAGGGGGGACACAAAATTAATCTATCAATACCCTAACTGCACACTTACTATCAAATCACTTGAAATTATAGGCAAGGTTTAAACTACTTAACTTCAGAACAAGCTTAGAACTTAAAACTCTCTTATTCTTAAATGTAAGGCATAGAAACCATACTGTGTACCATCTAGTTAAATACAAACAACATGCACAAGGTTAATATTGCACTAGTATTAATTAAATTTAATAACTACAACATAATATAACAAGGCCTCTTTATAGATTCATGGTTTACACTTAACCAAGGTGAATAATGAAGCACTAACTAGATCATACTAGCTTGAAACTGCCACTGCTAATAGTTTGTTGCAAAAATAATCAACTTCATTATATTATTAACTATATACACAATTCATTATTAGATATATATTTATTCAAAAAACTAATACATAGTAATTATAAATATATGGGAATATATATTAAAGTAGGTATTTACCACACAAAAACATGGATGCATAAACTTTTTCTCTATATATAGCATTTTCTACCAAGGAATAACACAGCTAATCAACATAAATATCTATTATCAAGTCATAAGAGTAATTCAATCAACTATAAAAGTTCATAATTTATTATTTTATACACTTTAGAGTCCAATGGTCCATGGTATCTAGATAATCCTCCATAATAGCAAAATATTAACAAAGGGTTCTCTCTAATAGGATGCTTTCATCCACCAAAGGAGTAAATACTACAACTAAAATTTAGTAATTCCTAACATAGTCCATGTCTAGAATTACATCCACTCTCATTGTGTCATCCCACTTATCCACACATGAGCAAAAGTTTTAGAATATATGTATCAGAACACCAAGATTCTAGATCTCATAGTGTTTAACTGTGTCCTGATACCAAAATGTCACACCCAAACGTTTTGTCCCAAAATCAATGTAATTTTTTTTCTTATTTTAGTGATTTTTATTTATTCACTATGATTTCTTAATGTTTATCTATTATGACTCAATCAATGAACAATTAAAGTGTGACACACAATTATGACATGATTTATTTAATATACATTACATCCAACATGAAGCCTCTTTTAGGGTAGAATATAAGTGTATGAAGTTAAGGTCAAGGTGATACTAGAATCAATTAGTAATATTATGATTAATGAAGAGAGATGAGTGATATTAATTAAAATTGATTAATTAAAATTTGTTTATTTAAAGATCATAATATTATTTACACATAATATGATGAACATAATAAGGGGAAATGAAGCAATCTAAACAACAAAACTTCAACACATAGTTATCACTTTAAACATAAAAAAATAAGAGTCATATAACCCTACAAAAATCCACTCTCAAGTCATGCAAAATAAGGAAAACAACTAAATTTAAAGTAAAAGGGCTATCAATAATTGCAGGATGAACAAATTCAAACTTAAATTAATATTAAACATATATATATATATATATATATATATATATATATATATATATATATATATATATATATATCCAATCTAAGACATAATATTCCAACATAAAATAAGAAAAAAAATACACCTAAAATATCCTAATAATTGTTATTAATTTAACCTATCAAGGACAAATTACTACCCCTATCAAAACACTCCAAGAAGCAGTCATTGGCCGTTTAAAACTAGTCAAATTGATGAATTATTGCCTAAAAATTCAAATTTTAGTAAAAAATATCAAAATTAAGATTAAAAACGTCATTTAATTACCCAATTTATCTTTTAACATGTTCAAAGGTATGAAAATATCTTATGTCCAATGTTTTAAATCATGAAAAAGTCATTTGATATGTTAATTATGCCAAAAGAGCCAAAAATCCCCTCCCACGTGCCAATTTCAACATTTAACAAATGAAAAAGGTTCAAAATTTTTATTTTTTGCATGTATTTCACGTGATACTACTCAAATTTTCTATTCCAAGTGGTGGAAGTCTTTGGTATTATTTTAAAAGGGAACAAAGACACTTTTTCTCCTATTTTACAAGAGGAGTACATATTCTATATGGATTCTATACAATATAGATTAGGGGAAATAATCAATAGGCCATATCTATGCTTCATCAAGAGTTTCATGGATTTGCATGGCATACAAGCCCAAAACCAGCCTTCTATTGGCACATTGCTTCTTGGCACAAAGGGACCCACCTATAGGTTGTTTAGTGGTATGGAAGCTAAGGATGGGTACAAATTTGAATTTTGGGGAGAATAAATTAGACTCAAAGGGATTCCTAATAGTCTAAGTAGTTTATAAATTGGATTATTTATGCTCATGAACCATTAATCTGAAGATCAGTTAAATTCTACTACCTTGTAACCATGAAGACAACCAATTTTCTTAATTTTCACTTTACCTGGGTAGAGTTTTAAGTAAAATCAAATTGTTCTAGAATCTTTAGGACTTTTTATACCTTTCCATGGTTTCCTTCAAGTTTTATTCATCCAATTCAAGGTCAAATAAATGTCACAAAATTATCTATTCTAAATATATAGTTAGCAAGCATGCAAGTGAGAGTTGTATTGAGCATGAAGGGGAAAATAACCTCAAATTTTCAAGAAATTTGTGTTTTTTAGGATTTAAATCTAGTTTTCATGATTTCTAAGCATTATTCTTATAGGTTCTCTTGTTTCATGGCCAAGAATGCCCATCTCCATGCTCTAAAGGTGTCTCAATGGAGCTACTTTAGCATAAATTAAGGATTTTTGCAAATTTTAAGGTTTTCAAAGAAAACCATGTTTTAAATTCACCTCCTTATACTCCTTTAATGACCTCTAAATTCATTTTTTATGATGATTTAGTTTCCATGTTTACATTTGACTCTTTATTTTAGTCTTCTCATGCTACTCCATGGTCCTTCGCACCACCATCCCATCCACCCCATCTCACTGCCATACATAGCCATTTTCCATTATTTTCAAGCTTCTTGTTCACCCTCCATATTTTTTTCATCCACCACTTCTCCATTCATAGTCATACTACCTTTACACTATAATTTTTTCATGGATCATCATTAAGAGAACCATGAGGTTGGTTGAGACCACCATAGGTATGGACAAGATGTTATAAGCCTCAAAACATCAGCCAACCAAGTGCATTTGAGCACCTACAACTCAAATTGAAACCTACAACCAGACCTAATAATCCTATTGTTGCAGGTGGTGACCATGAGCATAAGAAGAGACCTGAGGTTTTTTTCCCATCAAGGAAATATGCTTGAATAAGGTCTAATGAAACATTGAAGATATTATTTAAATATCAATAGTCACAAACCCTCCTCTCATGTTTTAAAACCCTCCAACCACCTTAAGTATTATTTGGTCCATACAAATATGAAATAAATTCAAGTATTGGAAGTCATGAGAGTCTTTAAGTGCTTGATGTTTGAGGGTTTCTTGTCAAGGACTATTTATTCATGGAGATATCACCAAGAGTCAAGGAGATAATTTCAAATATAACCTATATTAGGCCTTGAAAAATGCTACAACCATGTTGGAAAGTAGAAAATATGTTATTTAAGAGCATTAAAGTCAAGAAAAGGGAGAATTTAAATGTAGCAGGTATTCAAGAAGGATAAAAGAATTTTAATGGCCTTGGAGGTTTTTATGTGTAGGACCTAAAGTGTGTATAATCCTAAAGCACTAGCTACATCTAGAAACCCTACCTATAACCTATATAAGATCACCTATAACCTTTCCCTAGGAAGCTACAATGATGCTATCAGGATGAATCAAGTGTAACCCTAGGTTAACTTTTCAAAAAAATGGAAGCTTTGGTTTTGATGGAGAATGACAAGAAAGATGAAAGAATTCTAGTAGTCCTTAGATGTTAGTGGTTTCAACACCAATGTACTTCAAATCAATTCCATTTCTATACACTTAGGGTAAGCTACAACGAGGTAAGGGTTTGATTGGTTTAAGGCATAAGCATTTCCAAACTAAAAAGTAAAGTGGTAAGGTTGATCGCAGCCAAGTTCATGATAGCAAAGAAAGGGTAGTTTTCTTTCCAAAGAAGGTATGTTGTAGCCTAGGTACATTCCCTTTCTATAAAGTTGTACCACTAGAAAGTTCCACCTAAAGTAAAAGAATTTTGATCACTTCAAGAGGATTTTTTATCATCAAAGGACAATCAAGAATGAGTTAGCATTTTCATGAAGTGATCAAAAGGGAAAAGGCATGATAAGTTTCAAGAGACTACATGATGACCTACAATCATATCCCTTATTGATCACCATCTACAACCTTAGATTTTACCTATAGGCCTGTATGATCATAGTACAGTAGGTTTTTTAAGGCTCAAAGAGGACTATGAGGTGTTTGGAGACCGTAAGACACTATTATCACTAATCTCTATCAGGGGTTCAAAGGACATCTAATCAAAATGAATGAGCCTTTCAAAGAGAGAAAGAGACCTGGGTAAAGAGCATCTACAACTATAGTAATGATTCCCTATAGACCTATTACATAATTACTACCTATAGTTGCCATTAAGAAAAAACACAGTCAATGTGTGAATGATACTTTAGGTGTGTTGTAAGAAATTTCAAGGGGATATAGTGAATTATTCAATAAATCATCACTAAGTACATGGAGCTAAGATAATGAACCTTATGCTTGTAAGCAAGAAGGGACTAGAATTTACCTTACAATCATCATCAATTGTAACTCACAGTCCTATAGGTAACCTAGAGGGAGGTAGGTGAATGTATTCCAATAGAGGTCTTTAGAAAGATCTTGAGGTGAGGGTTTTATATTAATATAAAGTGGATTATGATGAATATGATCATCATGGTCTAGCCTGGTATGAGGTCATAATCATTTACAACCTTCTCAATGTAATCTTCAACTAAGAGAGGGTTTTAAGAAGGTAAAGGTTTGAATTTCTAAAAGATTATGTATGGTTAGATTAAATTTTTTAACCTTCATGTAACAGATAGGAAAGTGTGCTTATAAATCTAAGGAGTGAAAAATACTGTGAAGACTCAATAAGGGCTTAATAAGAGGTATAAAATGTAGGATATAGCCCCCAATATAGACCTACAACCACCCAAAGAGCCATGTATAGCTAGGTAAGGGTTTTGAATATTTGGAGACACTATATTGAGTATAAGCCAATTAGAGTTATGATGTGAGTCTTATGATATCATGAAGACATGGATGCACCTTGGATGATTGAATTTCTAAATGTAGTTTTTCATGATGTCACTCTATAGTGCATAGTATGTACAAAGGATCATTATATACATAATAAAGTTGAAGAATATATATGGAGAGTTATAAATTGGTCTATGTATTCTAAAATCACATTTTGAATATATATTAGACACTAAACTTTTTCAAACTTGATCAATACTCATCTACAATAGCAAAACATAGTCATTTGAGAAGCCTAATTTCCTTGCCTAAGTGTTAATGTATGCTTGAAATAAGGGTAGAGGTTGTTTACAATATTATTGAGAGGAATATTGATCTAATTGAAGATTTTTTTGACCTTGAAAACCTATCAGACACCATGATCAAACCATGTAAAGGGGGTAATTTTCAAGGAAATTTGAAGGTTCTAGGAGCCACAAGTGGAGTCAAGACTTGAAATTTGGTACACAAGGTCCTCATGATTTGAGGAATATTTTTAAGAAGTTTCACCATTGGATGAGTGGATATACTCACTATTTTATCTCAGACATTAGCTTATCTGTTTGAGATTACCATTGGAGCAAGAATCATTCTATAGTTCTAGAAGGGTTTCTAAGATCAATTAAAAGTTTTAAAATCATGGGATGATTTTTTTACATCATAATAATACATTTAAATAGTGTCATAAGTCCAAATTTTATGCAAACTATGCTCATACAGGGATTTACAAGTAAATAGGCATATAGGCCAAAAAGCCATTTTTGACTTTTCAAGCAAAATGGATTTGAAATGTGTTTTTATAGAATGCTACAAGTACCATAATGTTTTTTTAAAAAATTTTTAATTAGGGGAAGAGTTATTTTAATCTTTGTGAAGTATTTAACTTTTTGTAGTTCTAGGCACCCTTTTGAGCCTCCTATTCAGAAGTTCATATCTTTCATCACATGTGGAGTTTGGAAAAATGATATTTTTATGTTTTTAAGAAACCTATTTAATTATAACTCATGAAAAATTGAAATCAGTTAAGGTTATATAATTTATGAACAATTACTAAGAGCATAAGTAGACTAGAATGTAGGCTAAACCCTATAGGGAAATTTCCTCCACGTGTTAGCTTTTCATATCTTTTACATGGGAACCCAATATTTTTAGGGATTTTATGGGGGTAAATTTTATATTAATAAATGGAAAAATATTCAATATTTGGAGGTATGTACTTCATGAATCATCATTTTGATGATTCAACATTACAACCATCCTAAACCCCTAAAAACCTAATTTTAAGAAAACTATATTTTATTGCTATAAAATCATAATGGATCAACCTAAAACCTTTTGAAATTTCAATTAAACTAAGATATGATTCCATAAATTTCAATTTTATGCATGGATCTATAGAGATAAGGGCATAAATCATGTTTTTTGTGAAACAAAGCATGTAAAATGAAGTAATAGACAGGTCAATGAAATCCAATCAATGAACCTTGAAGCTTGAGAATTTTTATTCATCCTGAAATATTCATTTGGTCATAAATATTATTGAAAGTGTTCTTACTAGTGTGATCAAAATGGCCAGTTTGTAAGAAAATGGAGTACAATATCCCTAGTCAACCTTGTTGATTGAATGACGAGATTTTTCTCATAAGAATCACATATATGGTGATAAGGAAAGTTGTTCCAGTTATAATTAATTTTTATTTAAGGTTTTATGGTGTCCATATTCACATTTTATCCTTTAGGCTATTTTGGCCTAATAGGCATAGTTGTTCAAATGGTTAAGCTTGAGATTGGCATTGAACTGGATGTCAAGGAGTTCAATTTGAGTTTCAACACTTCATATATATTGTTCCATGAATATAGCATGCACTTTTAATCCTCAAAATTATATTTTCATGCAAGTTAAGGATATCTTGAAGTTGACTAGTCTTACACTTTAGTTGACTAATTGACATGTTCATGCATCTTCCTTTATTGTCATGTCATTCAAAGATTTCAAGCACTTAAAATTCAATTCAAGCTTGAGTTAATATAGCAAAGGCTGGAATATAATTTAATTCAAATGATTAACTTGTCAAATATAGGCCCACCTCTCCTTTCTATGGCAAGATTGAATACCATGCATATTTCGGGGAGTTTGAAGTTATTTTAAAGAGTTGATTGAATATTGTAAAAGGATTAACTCTTTAGTTAACTAACCAAGACTAGTCCTTATCTAAAATGAATTACACATTGGTTTAGGCTATAATTTAGACATATATATTGGCTTTTTCATGCCATTTGTGATTATGCTTGAAGCAAAACAAAAATTATAATTGGTATCATTTATCAGTAAAAGAAATATTTTGCATATGAGTTGATAGTAGAATAGAGTGTATTTTTGACTATGTACCATAATAAAATCAACATATATATACACTTATTTAAGGTCCTTTACACACTTACTATGAAAATCTCATCCTCTACATGTTAACTAAAGATCTAGGAATAAAAATTGCATTGTAGCTTCTATCAAGCCTTCTTTTGAGACACTAATGTTCAAGATTGAATGCAAAGTTTTCTTTCAAATTCATATGTGTGTTTTACTCAATGTTAGAAATATTTTAGAGAAATATAGTCATTCAAGTGTATCACCCCATTAGATAGGATTTCCTATTTTAGTTTCCTTCTACCTTTTCATCTCAAAAATAATAGTAATATAGTTTTAATAGGTAAATCTTAAGGGAACCAACCCTCTCTGGAGGTTATTCTTAGTAAAAAATCATTGATACTCTAAGAAGATACAATTATTTAAACTAGAGAGAGGTGGTTATTTTCACATCCTCAAACAAGGTGCACTCTAGAGTGATAATAGTTTCTAACATGCCCAGTATGACTATGGTTCTTCACACTAGCTTTTAGAGGCATTTAGAAGATCAGTGTAACTTTTAGACACTCAAAGATGGTTATGAACATCAGGTTTATTTTAAAATATTTAATAATTTTAGAACTTGGTTTACTAATGGTTTCAAATGGATTATTTCAGTATGGATCCATATAATCCTCACTATGATTAGTATGACCAGCCACACTATGATCTTCACCAAGAGTTTGAGGATCTAAATCAGACATATATGTATGAGAAATACCTAGATCCTCCCTATGAATATCCACTCCATCATAATACTACCCCTTATTATCCCTATCATGAGCAATCCTACCCATCTATCCAACCTAATAATGGCCACTTTACATCTATCCAATCTATACCAACACTGAAAGAAATTTTAGTAAGCCTTGACAAGCATGCATAGAGTTGTATTCATGGAGATATTATGGCCAAGATACCCATACTCAATATATTAATCATCTGAGAGAGTCATTAAAAAAAATAAAAGATAAATGGACACCTATTAAGAGAGCCAATTAGAATTGTCTTAATGGTGAGATGATGGATGTAGGTGGTTACATTCATAGCATTGAGGACAAACTAAAAGGCTTCAAGGATCAATAGGTTCAACCTCACTCTTCTTATATGCCATAAATTCCTAATTAGGAGACTATTCCAAGTGCCCTTTTAAGTTTTCCATGATCTTCATGTGTTTCTTGGTCCTTCCCTTCTTGGACATTTATCCAAGAGAATTATCAAATAAAGGGATTGTTATGGGATAGCCTATTGTGGAGATCCAAGACTGCATCCTCCCTTAAGATTATTCTTCTATTATTTATCTTCAAGAAACATTTGACCATTTTAAAGAGAAGATATTCTAGGAGAATATTGATAAGTATATTTGAGAGTTAGAGCTAAAGACAAGGAAATAGGAAGAGAATCAGAATCAAAAGGTAAAAAAGGAACCTTTATCTATCCAATCTTAGAACCAAATCATGGAGTCAAGAAATAAAGATAAACAATAAAGCATCATTTAGGTTTTTGAATTTAAGAAAGAGATAATTCAACCTTCATTCCTTCCTCCTCAGAAGCCTAAATCCTTTCCTTCATGGAAATCCATCCAAGAAAATGTGCATCAGAGAGATGAGGGATCTACCATGCCACTTTTGGAGCAAGAACCTCTTCTTTGTGAGACAAGTGAAGAAGATGTAGCTAAATAGATAGAGAATGTTGATAATTCCAATGATCAAGAAGAAGAAATCATAATTAGGACACCACTTGGCAAGGACAAGAATGATTCAATTTTGTATGATGAACAAGAAGATGACTTGTAGGAGGATTTTCAAGAGCTTGTAGCTGAGATAGATGAAGTGGAAACAATTTTTTATTTAAAAGGCATACATGAAGACAACTCACATAGAGCAATTTTTGAGATGGATAATATTCCTAAAGAAGATGAGATAAGTGTAATAGATCAAAAACTTCCATATGACTCCATCAAAAGGCTATAAATGTGTGATTATCATGTTTTAAATGGTCAGATTATAAATAAATTTCATGTCTTTTTAGTTGATCATGATGAAGAGGATTTTTGGAATGATTTGGAAAGTTTTTATGCAAAGTTTGATATTCCATTTCTACCCCAAGTATATATTGATGAATCTCTTATAAAGAGTATTGTTGTAGCTATTCATCAAGAAGAAATTAAAGTCATATTTTAGCCATGTTTAGATGCTTATCAAGGATCTAAAGACTTTGACAAAATACCACCTCAAATGGAACCTAATGAAGATATCAACCAAATTATGATATTTGAATTACCAAAATAATAATTGAATGAGAATGTGTTAAATCATGATCACCCTATGAATGAGGTAGAGATAGTAGTATTGATATAACAAAGAAGAATATGGGAGGAAGATGAGTGGAACTTGGATCCATATCTTTAATCCTTGCACTTGAGAATGGAAGTTAGAGGCATAGGTGCATCATCCAGAACACATGAACATATAAGTGCTCCCATTTACAAAAGAGAGCTATCAAAAGGAATCAAATATGTTTCAAAATTCCATTGTGCATCAAATATATTTCCATTTGATCTAGGAAGACCAACAAGGTGGAGGTTAGTTTATACATAATAGACTACCTTTTATTGTTCTCTCTATGTGCATATCTACACATACTTTCAGTAATTATTGTCTCTTTTCTATTTTTTGTTTTCATTTCCTCTAAGTGCACACATGCACATGTATTTTTTATATTTGTGCTAGTTGTTTTATTTATATCTTTATTCATAAAAGATCCTAAAAAATTAATATTTATCCAAGTTAGTTTTGGCTAGAGTTTTTGATTTCTTTGACTAGTAGGCTAGTCAACTCCTAAAAATCACAAAAAATGTTAGTAATTTGACTTTTCAAGGCCAAATTACTACCACTATCATTTGAAACTTTCCAAGAAGCAATCATTATCCCTTTACAACTAGTCAAACTAATGAATTATTAACTAAAAACACAAATTGTGGTCAAAATTATAAAATTTGGGATTAAAAAGGTCATTTAATAATCCAATTTATATTTAAAAATGTTCAAAGGTATGAAAATACCTTATGTCCAAAGTTTCAAATCATGAAAAAGTCATTTGATATGTTAATTATGCCAAAGGGCTCAAAATCCCCTCTTATGTGCCAATTTACACATTTAAAACATGAAAAAGGTTAAAAATTTGTAATTTTTTCATTTATGTAACGTGATATTTCTCAAATTTTTTATTCCAAGTGGTGGAAGGCTTTAGTATTCTCTAAAAGGGCAAAAAGACTTTTTTTCTCCTAGTTTTCAAGGGGAGTATAGATTTTGTATAGTTTATGTACAATACAATGTAGGGGAAATCATCAAGAAGCCATATATATGATTAATTAGGATTTTCATGGCCATATAGGCCCAAAAATAGCCTTTTATTGACACCTTTCTTTTTGGCGTAAAGGTACTGACCTCTAGGTTTTCTATTGGTATGGACTGCTGAGGAAGGGTACAAATCTAAATTTTTGGGTGAATAAAGTATAGGTATATTGATTAATTATGGTATAAATGGTTTCTAAATTAGATTCTCCAAGATTATGAACCATTCAGTTGAAGACAAGTCAGATTTTACTACCTTACAACTAGGAAGGCAATCAATTTTCTTCGTTTTCTCTTCACCTGGGTAGAGTTTCAAGGAAAATAAAATTGTTACAGAATCTTGAGGAATTTGTATACCTTTATATGGTCTCATTCAAGTTTTATTAATCCAATTAAAGGTCAAACAAAGGTCACAAAGTAAGCCAATCTAAATCTATAGTTAGCAAGCTTGCAAGGGAGAGTTGTACGGAGCATGAAGAGGAAGGTAACCTCAAATTTACAATAAATTTGTTTTTTCATGGTTTAAATAAAATTTTAATGAATTATAAGAATTATTCCTATAGTTTTTATTTTTTCATGGCCAATAATATCCATCTCCAAGCTCTAAAGGTGTCGTAATGGAGCCAATTTAGCATAAATTAAAGAATTTTCACAAATTTTAAGGTTTTTAGAGAAAACCATGTTTTAAAGTCACCTCCTTGTACTCCTATAATGGCCTCAAAATTCATTTTTTATGATGATTTAGTGCCCATGTTTGTATTTGACTCCTTATTTTGGTGTTCTCATGATTATCCCCACCACCAACCCATCCACCCCATCTCATTGCCATACATATTCATTTTTCATTATTTTAAAGCTTCTTGTTTACCCTCCATCTTATTTTCATCCACCACTTCTCCATTCACATTCATACTACCCTTACACCATATTTTTTCCATGGATCATCATCAAGAGATCCATCAAGTTGGTTGAGACCACTATAGGTACAAAAAAGAGGATGCAAGCCTCAAAACATCAATCAACCAAGTGCATTTGAGCACCTAAAACTCGAATTAAAACCTACATCCAACCCTTGTAAGACTATTATTGTAGGTGGTAATCATGAGCATAAGAAGATATTTGGGGTATTTTTACCATAGAGGAAATATTCTTAAATAAGGTTTGATGAAGAATTGAAGATATTTTGTAAAGATCAATAGTCACAAAGCCTCCTCTCATCTTTTCAAACCCTCTAACCACCTTAGGTATTATTTGGTCTGTATAACTGTGAAACAAAGTCAAGTATTGGAATCAATAGTCATGAGATTCTTTAAGTGATTGACATTTGAGGGTTTCTTGTCAAGGATGGTTTATCCATGGAGATATCACCAAGATTAAAGGATAGAATTTCAAATATAACCTATAGCAGGCCTTCAAGAATGCTACAACCATGTTGACAAATTGAAAATATGTAATTTAAGAGCATTAAAGTCAAGAAAAGGAAAATTTTGGGTGTGGTAAGTCTTCAAGAAGAATAAAAGGTTATCAATAGCCTTATAGGTTTGTAAGTGTAAGACCTAAAGTGTATATAATCCTAAAGCACTAGCTACATCTAGAAACCCTACCTATAGCCTATATAAGATTACCAACAACCGTTCCCTAAGAAGCTATAGCCATGGTAGCAAGATGAATCAAGTGCAACCCTAGGTTAACTTTTATTTTTAAAAAGGGAAGATTTAGTTTTGATGGAGAATGACAATAAGGATGAAAGCATGGTACCTGTCCTTGGAGGTTTGTGGTTTCAGCACCAATGCACTTCAAATTAGTTCCCTTTTTATACATTTAGGGTAACCTACAACTAGGTAAGGGTCTGATGACCTAAGAAACCTATCAAAGAGGTTGAAGGCATAAGCATTACCAAATCAAGAAGTAAAGTAGTAAGTTTGATCTTAGCAAAGTCCATGACACCAAAGAAAGGGATGGCTTATTTCCAAAGAAGGTACATGATAGCCCAAGTACATTGTCTTTCTACAAGACTATGCCACTCAAAATTTCCACCTATAGTAAAATAATATTGATCACTTCAAGAGGATTTTTGATCATTAAAGGAAAATCAAGTATGAGTTGGCATTTTAATGAAGTGATCAAAAGGGAAAAGGCATATTAATTTTTAAGAGACTAGATGATGACTTACAATCATATCCCTCATTAACCACCATCTACAACCTTAGACTCTACCTACAGGCTTGTATGATCATAGTAAAGTTAATTCTTTAAGGATCAAAGAGGACTATGAGGTGTTTGGAAACCTTAAGATACTATTAGAACTAATATATATTAGGGGTTCAAAGGACATCTAAGCACAATGAAGCAGCCTTTCAAAGAGAGAAGGAGAGCTAGGTAAAGAGCATCTATAGCTATAGTAGTGATGTCCTATAGGCCTATAAAATAGTCATTACCTACAACTGCCACTAAGAAGAACCATATTCAAAAAGTGAATGATAATTTAGGTGTGTTGTAAGACATTTCAAGGGGATTTAGTGATTTAATCAACTAAATCATCACTAAGTATATGGATCTAAGACAATGAACCTTATGCTTATAAGCAAGAAGGGACTAGAAGTTACCCTATAGTCATCATCAATTGTAACATACAATCCTATAGGGTAACCTATAGGTAGGTAGGTGAATTTATTCCAATGGAGGTCTTTAGAAATATTTTGAAGTGAGGGTTTTATATTCATAGAAAGTGGATGATGAGGAATATGATCATCATGGTTTGGTCTGGTATGAGGTCAAAAGCATCTACATCCCTCTCAATGGAATATACAACTAAGAGAGGGTTTTAAGCAAGTAAGGGTTTGAATATTTAAAATATTGTGTAAATTTATATTAAGTTTTTAAACCTTAAAGTCATATAAAGGAAAGTTATTTTGGCAATTTGAGGAGGAGTGCAAATAAGAAAATCAAGTGAAGACCCAAGAAGGGTTTAATAAGAGGTATAAAATGTAGGTTATAGCCCTCAATATATACTTATAGCCACCCAAAGAGCCATCTACAACTAGGTAAGGGTTTTCACTATTTGGAGACCCTATATTTATTGTAAGGAAATAAAAGTTATGACGTGAGTATTATGATATCATGAAGACATCATAGATTAACTTGATGCACCTTGGATGATCAAATTTCCAAAAGTATTTTTTCATGATGTCACTCTATAGTCCATAGTCCATACAAGGGATCATTATATGCATATTCAAGTGAAAGGAGATATGTGGAGATTTATAAATTGGTTTATGTAATCTAAAATCACATTTTTAATATGGAGAAGCTACTACACTTGTTCAAACTTGATCAATACTCATCTACAACAACAAAACATAGTCAATTGAGAAGCCTAATTACCTTGTCCAAGGGTTAAAGTATGCTTGGAAGAAGGGTAGATATTATTTCAAAGATTCTTGAGAGGAATATTGAGATAATATAATATTTTTTTGACCTTTAAAACCTATTAAACACCATGATCAAACACCTAAATATAGTCAAATTCATGATTAGACCATGTAAAAGGGGAAATTTTGAAGGAAATTTGAAGATTTTGTGAGATAAATATGGATTCAAGTATTGAGATTTGGTACACATAGTCATCATGAGTTTAGGAATATTAGTAATAATTTTAATGGGCATTGGATGAGTGGAGATACTATTTTATCTCAGACCTTAGCCTAGCTGTTTGAGATTACCATTGGAGTAGACATCATTGTGGAGTGTTATTGGGGTTTCTAAGTCCAAGTAAAAGTTTTAAAAGAATGGTATGATGATTTTTAATCACAATAATACACTTAAAGAGTTTAAATACTCCAAATTTTATGCAAACCATGTTCATACAAACATTTACAAGTAGATAGGCATATAGGCCAAAAAGATATTTTTCAACTTTTCAATAAAAATGGATTTTAGAGTGTTTTTATAATAAGTTAAAGGTCACATAATGATTTTTTTAAGATTTTTTTATAAGTGGAAGATTTATTTTCATCTTGGTGAAGTTTTTCATTTTTTGGAGTTCTAGGCACCCTTCTGAGCCTCCTATTCAGATGCTCATATCTTTCATCACATGTGGAGTTTGGTTGAATCCTCATATTATGTTTTGAGGAACCCTATGTAATTATATTTAATTAAAAATTTAGATCAGTTGAGGGGCTGTAATTTATGAACAATCACTAAGAGTGTAGGTAGCCTAGAATGCAGGTTAAACCCTACAAGTGAATTTCCTCCACATGGTAACTTTTCATATCTTTTGAATGGGAACCCAATATTTTTAGGGATGTTATGGGGATAAATTTTTTATGCTTAAATATAAATATTCCAATATTTTTTTTGTCTATACTTCATGAATCATCATTTTGAATATTTAGCTTTAAAACCCTCCTAAACCCCTAAAAACTAGTTTTGACAAAAGTGGATTTTATTGATATCAAATCACCATGGATCAACCAAAAAAATTTCAAACATAAATTAAACTCAGAGAGGATTCCATAAATGTCAATTTTATGGATAAATCTATATAGATGAGGGCATACATCATATTGTGTGGAAAAAACATGTAAAATTAAGTACTAGATAGTTGAATGAAATCCAATCAATTAATATAGAAGCCTAAAACTTGTTCTTCATCCTTAATTATTTAGTTGGTCATAAATATTCATGAAAGTGTCCTTACTAGCTTGATCACAATGGCCAATCTATAGGAATATAGAGTACAATAGGCCTTGTCAACCTTGTTAACTGAATGGCAAGAGCTTTTTCATCAAAATCACATATATGGTGATGAGGAAAGTTGTTCCAAGTCTAATTCATTATTTTTTCAGGTTTCATGGCTTTTATTGTAGGTTTCATGGTAACCAAATGCATAGATTAGCCTTTAGGCCTTTTTGGCCTAATAAGCCTAGTTGATCAAATGGTTAAGCTTGATATTGGAATTAAATTAGATATTAAGGAGTTCAATTTGAGTTTCAAAGATTTATATTTACTATTCCATGAAGATATCATGCACTTTTCATCCTTAGGTTATCTTGGAGTTGACTAGTCTTACACTTCAGTTGACTAATTGACATGTTCATACATCTTCTTTTATTATCATGTCATTCAAAGATTTCAAGAACTTAAAATTCACTTTAATATTGAGTTAAGACATCAAAGGCTGGCATATAATTTCATGAAAAGGATTGACTTGTCAAAGATGGGCTCACCACCTCCATTTTATGCCAAGATTGAAGACCATGCATATTTTGGGGAGTTTGAAGTTATTTTAAAGAGTTGATTGAATATTGGAAAAAGATTAAGTCTTTGTTTAACTAACCAAGACTAATCCCTATCTAAAATCAATGCCACCTTGGCTTAGGTTATATTTTAGACATATATAATGGCATTTTCAAGAAAATTTTGATTATTCATGAAGCATAATAGAAGTTGTAATTGGCATCATTTATCAATAAAGGAAATCATTTACATATGAGCTGATGATAGAATAGAGTGTATTTTTGACTATGTACTAGCATACAAGTAGCATCTATTTACCATTATTGTATATCCTTTCCACACCTATTGTGAAAATCTCATCCTCTAGAGGCCAACTAAAGAGATAGGAACAAAAATTGCATTGCAACTTCTATCAAGCCTTCTTTTGAAACACTGAGGTTGAGGATTGAATGCAAAGCTGTCTTTTGGATTCATGTGTCTTACTCAGTTTTAGAAATATTTCAAAGAAATACAATCATTTAAGTGTATCACCCCATTAGATAGGATTTCTCATTTTAGTTCCCTTTTCCCTTTTCATTCCAAAAATAATAGTAATTTAGTTTTAATAGATAA
>JARHVA010006803.1:437500-652500 GCA_037957365.1 Torreya grandis | reverse complement strand
ACTGTTACCCCAAGCCCAACCCACATTGGTTTTCTATTAATCCCATGTCCTCTTGGTTTGTAAATACTTCATTTTTTGTTTGGTCCCTCACCAAACCCACCAACCACCATTAAAAACCTATTCCACATTACATGTCCACCCTACCACCTTGACAAAATCCATTCCTACTTTGAATTTAATGATTGCATTACTATAACTAATATTAATACATACTAAGATAATTAAATTAATAATAATACAATATTTTTAATAATATAATTAAATTAATAATATATGATATTATTAATAAAATAATTAAGGTAATAATAATACAAGATAGTTACTAAAAGAATGGGTGGTTGATAGTTATTCATAGCCCACACCTTATTTTGAGAAGGAAGATATGGCTCAAAACAAAATTTCAACAGAGTATAACAACCTTATGTTTTAATATCAAGTATTATCACTTGTATTCATCATTTCAAAATTCTTTGTTAGTACAAATAAAATAATGCTTACCAAAGGTTTTGAATCCTATATATTTAAGCATGTATGTTAATATGGATATATTTATTACATGTATTTGAAATATGTCATAGAACATAATATTAAATTTATCAATTGGTTAATAGACCCATTAATAAAATAAATATACGTTAATATGTGTAAAATCACTTGCAATTTAGGTACACCACTAACTCAAGACATGATTGATGATTTTGATGAAGTGTTAGTTAAGATCAAGTGTATTATGACTCAAATTATGAATTGTTATAAATTTATAGATTTAGATTATCTATTTTGATCTTTATTTTAATCTTGACATCATCACCCTCTCTAAGCATGTTCTTGTCTATGATAGACATGGACCTATAACTTAAATTTTTGAGCACTGCCCCATATAGTCCCCTTGAATATAGATTCATCCTCCCTCTAGTGAAATTCACATCAGTTGAAAGAGAATTATGGATGGCATTTAATCCCTTCTCATCCTTAGGAGAATACACAACCTCATCTAGAGATGTCATTTCCCCTACATTGGCGCTTACATTTTAACTAATATCGAGAATCATTCATAGCAAGTAGAGAAACAAAATTGTCATTTTAAATCCACCCCTTCCTCCTTTATCCCCTATAAATGATGTGTATATCCATATATATTTATTCCCCCCACCACTTTTTCCTCCATTATTTGGTTCCTTATGACATTTCATGTCTCAATGAATATGCACTCTTTGAATGTATTGACTATAGTTTATGGCATGACTGCTACCCCTAGCCAAACCCACATTGGGTTTCCATTAATCCCATGTCTTCTTGGCTGATTAATACTTCATTTTATTTGTTTATTCCCTCACTAAACCCACCAATCACTGTTAAAAACCTATTCCACATTACATGTCCACCCTACCACCTTGAAAAAATCCCTTCCTACTTTGAACTTAATGATTGCATTATTATAAATAATATTAATACATACTAAGATAATTAATGTAATAATAATACAAGATTATAAATAATATAATTAAAGTAATAATAATACAATATTATTAATAATATAATTAAAGTAATAATAATACAAAATGGTTAAAAAAAGAATGGGTGGCTGATAATTATTCATATCCCACATCTTATTTTGAGAAGGAAGACATGACTCAAAAAAAATTGTCAACAAATTATAACCACCCAATGTTTTAATATCAAGGATTATCACTTTTATTCATCATTTCAAAATTATTCATTAGTACAAATAAAAGAATGATTACCAAAGGTCTCAAATCTTATATATTTAAGCATGTACGTTAATATGGATATATTTATTACATCTATTTGAAATATGTCATTGAACATAATATGAAAGTGATTAATTGGTTAATAGACCCATTAATACAATAAATATACAACAAAATTTACCAAATTTGACTAAATTAAATTATTTATTTCTATATCTATTTCTCTATAGACCCATAGTAAATATGTAAAATAATTTAATAAACATTAACTTACCTCTTTTCATCTTTAAATCTTGTAGTTCATTTTGTAATTTAGAGGTGAGATGATAGGGATTTATAAAATTATAACCTCAACACTAAATTTAAACATGACTTATTATTTTGATGAAGTATCAGCTAAGCTCGAGTGTATTATGACTCAAATTATAAACTGCAATAAAGTTATAGATTTATATTATCTACTTTGATCTTTATTTTAATCTTGATGCCATCACCCTCTCTAAGCATGTTCTTGTCTATGAGAGACATAGACCTATAACTCATATTTTTGAGCATTACCCCATAAATTCCCCTTGGATATAAATTTACTCTCCCTATAGTGACATTCACATCAGTTGAAAGAGCATTAGGTATGGCGTTGAATACTTTATCAACCTTAGGATAATACACAACCTCATCTAGAGATGTCATTTCCCTTACATTGGCCCTTACATTATGACTAATATCTCCAATCATTCATAGTAAAAAGAATTAAAAAAATGTCATTTTAAAGCCACCCCTTACTCCTTTCTCCATTATAAATGATGTGTATATACATATATATTTATTCCCCCCATTTTTTCTTATATTATCTTATTCCTTATGACATTTCATGTCTCAATTAATGTGTTCATTTAATACATTGAATGCAGTTTATGGCATGACTATTACCCCAAGCCCAACCAACATTCATTTTCCATTAATTCCATGTCCCATTGGTTGGTGAATACTCAATTTTTTTGTTTGGTCCCTCACTAAACCCACCAACCACCATTAAAAACCTATTGCACATTACATTTCCACCCTACCACCTTGACAAAATCCCTTCCTACTTTGAACTTAATTATTGCATTATTATAATTAATATTAATACATATTAAGATAATTAAAGTGATAATAATACAATATTTTTAATAATATAATTAAATTAATAATAATATAATATTATTAATAACATAATTAAATTAATAATAATACAAGTTGGTTATAAAAATAATGGGTGGTTGATCATTATTTGTAGCCCACACCTTATTTTGAGAAGGAAGATATGAATCAAAACAAAATGTCAACATAGTATAACTACCCAATGTTTTAATATCAAGGATTATAACTTTTATTAATCATTTAAAAATTCTTCATTAGTAAAAATAAAATAATGTTTATCAAATGTTTTTAATCCTATATATTTAAGCATGTATGTTAATATGGATATCTTTATTACATCTATTTGGAATACGTCATGGAACATAATATGAAAGTGATGAATTGGTTAATAGACCCATTAATAAAATAAATATATGTTAATATAAAATAACTTTAAATTTATTTGTACAACCATTTTAGGTTCCACATGCCATCGTAATCCAAGTGCATTATGATTTAGATCATTAAAACAATAATTTTTAAACTAAGGGAAAATGTTGAGTGAATAATAGGTAGCAGAAGTAGGACCCAAGCATAATATATTAAATAAATGAATTGAATGTGATGAGTAAATAGAGTTTGATAAGGTAATATGATGTATATAATTTAGGATAAGGCTCATTAATCATCAACATTTAGTTCTCTATTCAACTGGTCACATGCACTTCATGACTGATCATTGATTGTCCTTCTTTAGAAATAATCATCCTCTCCTTTGTGTCAATGGGGTAGTTATCCTCCTTTAGTGTAATAATTTTCTTTAGGTTATCTTTATTTTAATATATCATTCACACTACATTCAAATTTTTTTTCTACCTCATGTTATTCATCTATCTCACATCTTGATTCCCATTTCTTGTTAGTAGCTTTCTAGGCACCTTCTTAACTTCACAAGGGTAAAATATAACTCTAGTTTATAAGAGTTAAATAATTATGCTTGAATTTTTTTAAATATCCTCAAAATACCTGTATATAAATCTTTCATTAGTCAACTCACCCTCCTTTACTTCTTTGCTCACAATACTCTCTTCCTAGTTACACTAGGCTAGAATCTTTTTTGCACCTCCTCCTTGTCATCAACCATTATGTCACATTTACCAAGAGTTAAATATAATTATTAAGTAATATTTATCTCTTTTAATTTTTAATTAAATTTTAATAAACTAAATAAAACTTTATCATCATTTGTTAGCCCTTCATTGGTTCTCAAATAGCCTTTCTAAGCCTAATTAGGCCTTTTTTATACAAAAGTAGTCCAAAAATGTATGATTATGGTATATAATATCCTAAAAAAAGTATTATTTTATTTTACATATTAATATAAACCAAACTATAATAATTTACCCTAATTTCCATGGTTAGAACAAATTAGAATTCTAAAACCCTAATCTAGGCTTTCCTAGGCCTTACATAGACCCAAGAAGCTTATAAATTCCATATTTTAGACTATAAGTAGTGAAAAAATATTATATTAATCTCAAAATATATGTATTAATACAATTATTCCTTCCAAATTATTTTCACTCATATACCAATTGTATTTGAGCTTGAAATGTCTAACTTGTTGGAACTCTAGGTGTAATGATAATTGTGACAAGGTTAACAACCTTGTTCACTTTATAAATATTGTCCAAAGACTCCATATAACTTAATAAGAATAATATTTCATAAAATTTTATATTCATATATTTATTTCATATCTCAAAAAAATAATTCTTATTAATTATGTACTGGGTCCAATCAGTAGTTCACCTATGGAAACATGGTAACTGTGTATAATAGGTTTCCATGTCAAAACTCACCAAATGAGTTCAAGACCCTACCTAGGATATAAAATGAGTTCCATTAAATTTCATAAACCCTATATCTCACCTTCATTTTCATACATTCATCTCCAATTTCATATTCCTTCATCAAATGTGTCAACCTACTTTTTAATTCACCATATAACAGGGGGTTTCCAAAGTAAAATGAGTCCACTTTTCATTCCCAATCTCCTATTTATATCTTAAAAATTTATCTTTATTATATTAAAATTAAGAGGACAACTTTATTACCAATATTATTCCTTCAATTATATGTATCCTTAAATGATTTTGGATTGAACATAAAGGATTCATATAACCACTATATGGTTTCCACTTTCTATGTAGTCAGTAACAGGTATCTAGAACATTTTCCTTATATTAAAGATTTAAATTTAGGTTAAAATAAACATAAATTTATATTTATATCTATCAAGATATCCTAATAAATTTTCCTTGCATTATTACATATTGTTAAAATGACATACATTCCTAAGTTTGAATGTATAGAGTATCTAAAACTATCTATCTTTTTGTCAAGCATTTAGCTAGAGCCCTTTATCTTAGACTTCATTACAACATTATTAAATTACAAACCAACTTATAAATATGATCCATAGTCTTACCAAGAACCATTACATAGCTATTAACTTACCTTGCTTGAGAGAGAAAGAGAGACACATGCAAGAAACAAGGCAATAAGATATAATTAACTCCATCACTGAATACTTCCACTTAATTTCATTGCAATAAGCATCTGAAGGTACATATAAAACTTTAGTGTATTCCACTAATAGTATTTTCAAAACTAGACTCATCAACCTTCTGAAAGCTATTCAAATCTACATACTTTGGCTGTAATATGCTATTCATACCAACGTGTAATTTTTTCATAGAAAGGTGCACATATAGCCTTATTGGCTCAACTATTAAAATAAATAATTATGAAACATTAATTATTTTATATATACTATAAATATCAAACAAAATAGCTCCTATTATTCAATTAGGCCATTCAAGGCTATTACAAACTAGTCTGAATAAGGACTTATTCAACCATTCTTGAGTGATACATTCATTTTTTGTTTTCATTACTTTCTTTCTCCTTTTATATCCTCTCTAATCTATGTCCTCTCACCTACACCATCCTCCCCTCAACCACAATGACTCTCCTTCCAATGTGGGTTCTTGGTTAATTACCAAAACTACTTTATTGGTCATCGAGCTCATGGGTAAAGGTGGATATATAAAACATGACTTTCAACATGGTATCTTAGACTTTTAGGACCTTTACATGACTTATTTAGACTCATAAATCCCAAGTGACTCATATAACCCTTCTATACATGTATTTTGGCCTTCGTAGTATTTTTACAAATTTTTAATTTTTAAATCCCTATTTTGGAGGGAAAACCTCAAATTCAAATTCTAAGCCCTCTCATGGCTTATTAAGATCTATAGGACCTTAATTACACCTATTAATATGTAATACCACTTTGAGCACTATATTTTTGACTAGATATGACCCCTTATAGACTAAAACACACAAATGAGGTTTTCTTGCCTTGATGATATTGCATCATACTCCCCAGGAGGGAGAAAACTTGAGATACCTTATTTGTTTCTTGCCTTCCAATTGGTTATTTTGTGGTCATTAATATTTTATTGAATACTAGTTGTCCTTTCTTGTTCCCTTATCCTTATCAAATGCTTGTATTTCTTCTTTGTATCTTTATTTAGTCTTTACCTCCATGCATCTTCCAAATCCATGAAGTATTCCCTCTATTGTATCTTTTTATTTGATACATATTTCCCCCTTTCCAATTAATTATGTTCTCCATTATACTTATCTAAATTCAAATGCTAGCTATTCCTCTTACTTATGTTTCTTTGATAGCCTGTTCTTCAATGAATCTTGCTTGATTCTTGCTTATCTAGATATTCTCACTTCTTGTTCCTATTAAAATCTTTGTCATGAGGCTATATTTTTCTCTCATGAATCTCAACATTCATAATTTTATTTATCACTTTGTCCTTTACTACCTCTACTTCAAACTTATTCATTGTTGGATGTTTTTTCCTTTCATCTTGCTCACTATGTAAAAATAACTTCTCATTCCTCTCACCCTCACCATATTACATGTATTGATTAATATTCTTCTATCCAAATACATATTTATACAATGAAAACTTATATTGATATTGACCCATTATGTACCTCACCTTATTTGTCATTTCCTTACTTTCTTTCTTGCATATTTATATCTTTATTTGCACACTTCTTTGTTTGTCTCTTTGTTGCTCCTCTCTCGAGTTTTCATGGAGTTATTGACTGAATTTTACCTAATATAACTAACCCATATATATATATATATTGATGTAATAGACATTTACTACAACATTCTAAACTCTTCATGTAATTATTTTGCATCAATCTCTTCATTTGCTTCATCAAACCTTGGTTTGCTTTGTTCTTCATTTTCTTTTTTAGTATGTTTTTTGTCTTGTCCTTGGAATACCTAATTGTTTAGATTCATATCATCTTCCTATTTCTCTAAATAATTCTTATCAAGCAATCTTTGAGGTGCTTCTCCCTCATTTTTTCAAACTATATATTCATTCATCAATTGCATGGTTTTTATGTACAATAAATCTTCACCATTAGAGTAAAAGTCAAACATACCATCATATATCACACTTTAAAACACATATTTAAAATATTTATATTATATTAAATATTAATTACCTTTTTCACATGGTTTTACCTTCACTTACTTGGTTTGGTTTGCTCATACGATCTTGCTTGTGTGTTATGTTGGCTTGTCATCCTCTTCCATCTTCATGCTTTCTTGGGATTAACTTATCATGTGATCCTATTTTTATCTTAAATTTATTTTTACCACTTACTTTACACATTTTATATTCTCAATATTCCACTTTCCTTCATTTTCATTACTATCATGCCTCATTCCTTGATTATCTATCTTGCCAACTTGATGTGCCTTAACAGTTGGCTTTTGTTTCCATATTTGTTCTTGTATTCCATCTATACTCTTGCTTTTTTTGACCTCTTTTTTGAGGTTCTCCTCTTTCTTCTCTTCACATTATTTTTTACTACATTGATGCCATACATATCCATGCCCTTTCTCTCTTCTTGAGGGCTGAAATTTTTCATTATTTTCTTCAACTTACATATGATATTTGTTTTCATCATATATACAATCAAAATATATGCTTAGACTCTAATTTACCTCTAATGGAAATTGTTGCAACTTATATTTTTATCTATGTCTTCTTGGGTGACATTAAAGTATTATTGTTTGAACTTAATGTTCTATTAGTACACCATATCCTTTGTTTTAGATTTTATTCATGAATATGCATCATATAATTTCTTTTTTTTTCCTTTTCAACATGTAGTATAGCTTAAATCTCCTTCACTTTGGCCTCTTTCATATATTATATATCTTTGTTATCCTATATACACTTGATGGGTGAAACTATTGGTCCATTCCTCATTATCTTTGAGGCCTCATTCTTATCCTTCATCAGCCTTACATTCATACCTACAAACACAAACTCAAAATAAATGTTAGAATATAAAACTAGAGACCATATAGTCTTTTTGAATGCCTTTAGCATAGGCATTGTCCACCTTCTCTTATTTTTTTCATCCTCATGTGATTTCATTGGGACTTATATCAACTTCTTGTTCTCTTCAATGAGAAATATATTCACAACTTCTCTATCTTATTTCTCACTTGGAAACATCTCTCTTCTCTTTCCTCCTTGGGTTGTCATCTCATTCTTCTTCTTATCTTTCAAGACACCTTTCATGTGCCTTATTCTTCTCATGAGTGACTCTAGTGGTCACTTCAAATTTTTAATCATATGATAACCTCTAATTAACTTTATTAACTCTCCATAAGCTTCACCATGAGCTCAATCCTCTAAAATCTTTACTTAAACTCTTTTCTTATCTCTTTTAATTTTTTGTATATATCCATCTTCCCATTTCTCTTCACTTTCTTGGCCTATTTAGACCTTTATCTTAGAAATTATTTCAATATTGCCTAGAATATTTCATTTGGGCCTTTAATATTCTTTATTCCTCTCTCTAGGATCTCCTCCTAACTTTATTGACCCTCTTTTTGAGTCTCTTATCTTCCTCTTCTCTCTTAGTGCTTGAGTGCTCTCTTTTCCTCTATCTCTTCTAGCCTTTTCTTAACTATCTCTTATCATTATCAAAGTAATTTTGGGGATATATCTCTATTTTATCTCTCCTTAATATTATTTTACTCTATGATGACCTTAATGGATCAGACCTACAACTTCCTCTTCTCCCTCAACACCTTGCAATTTTCTTCTTATACATAACTCATAGCATGATATATTTATCTCAAATAAACAAAATGGAAAGAATTAAAAACACAATGTTTTACCCAATAATACCTTACTATATATAATATCAAATGATTCAAATAATTTTTAAGAAGTATTAATTATCATCTTTACCTAGTTCTCTATTCAATTGGTCACATGCACTTGGTGACTTATCCTTGATTATCCTTGCTTAGAAATAATTGTCCTCTCCTTTATGTAAATGGAGTAGTTGTTGTCTTTAATTGTAATATATTATTTAGTTTATATTTATGTTAATATATATTTCACTTTACATTCATATTTTTTTCTACCTCATGATTTTCATCTATCTCACATCTTGATTCCCATCTCTTGCTAGTTACTTTTTAAGCACCTTCTTAGGTTCACAAGGTCAAATATCACTCTAGGTTCCAAGAGTTAAATAAATATAATTGAATGTTTTTCAATTTTATCAACATACCAATATATAATTCATTCATAAATGAACTCACCCTCCATTGTTTCTTTGCTCATAGTACTCTCTTCTTAGTTACACTAAGCTAGAAGCTTTTCTGCACCTTCTCCTTATCATCGACCATTTTTTCACCTTTCCCAATATTTAAATAGTATTTATGAGTAGTATTTATCTCTATTAAAATTTATTTAAAGTTTAATAAACTCACTCAAAGTATATCATCACTTGTTATCCCTTCATTAGTTTCCAAATAACCTTTCTAAGCATAATTAGGCCTTTTTTATACAATAATAGGCCAAATCCACATGGTTATGGTGCATAATATATTTAAACTAGAATTATTTTATTTTTAATATTCATATTAAAAAAAATCCCAAAAAAATTAGGATTTTCATTATTAGAACTCGTTAAACTCCAAAACCCTAACCTAGGGTTTCATAGGCCTTACATAGACATGAGAAGCTTACGAATTCCATATTTTAGACTATATGTAGTGTCAAAATCTCAAATTAATTTCAAATGGTTTTTATTCATCTAATTATTCATTCCAAATTATTTTAAATCATATACCAATCATATTTGATCATGAAATGTCCAACTTTTAAGAACTATAGGTGTAATGATAACTATGATAGGGTTATCAACCTTGCTCACTTTATAAATATTGTCTATAAACTCCATATGACTTCATAATCATAATATTTCACAAAAAAATATATTTATATATTTATTTATCTCTCTCAAAACAATCATTCTTGTTAATGATGGACTGGGTCCAATTAGTAGTTCACCTACGGAAATAGGGTAATTATGTATAATCGGTTTCCATATCAAAATTCACCAAATGAATTCAAGAAACTATCTAACCTATAAAACAATCTTCCTCCACATTAATATGCCTTATAACTCACCTTTATTATCATCCATTCATATCCAAGTTCATATTCCTTCATCAAACATGTGAACATACTTTGCAATTCACCATAGTAGGGGTTTTCTAAAGCAAAATGAGTCCACTTTTCATTCCCAGTCTCCTCTTTCTATCTTAACAATTGATATTTATTATATTTAAATCAAGAGGCCAAATTTATTTCAAACATTCTTCCTTAAATTATATGTATCATTCAATGATTTTGGATTGAACACAGAGGGTTCATATATCCACTACAGGGTTCCCACTTTCTTGTAGTCAATAATAGGGGTTTAAAACATTTTCCTTATATTCAATATTTCCATTTAGGTTGAATTACAACCTAAATTTATCTCTATATCTATAAATATATCCTAATAAATATTCTTTTCATTATTACATATTGGCATAAGGACACACAATCTTAAGTCTAAATGCATAGAGTATCTCAAACTATCTATGTCTTTTCATCAGGAATTTAGCTATTGTCCTTTACCTTAGACTTCATTCCAAAAATTTTCAGTTACAAACAAACTTATCAACATGATCCATAGTCTTACCAAGAACCATTACATGGGTGTTAACATACCTTGAATTAAAAAGAGAGAGACACATGTAAAAAATAGGGTAATAAGATAGAATTAACTCCATCACTATATATTTCCACTTAATGTCCTTGGACTAAACATATGAAGGTACATATAAAAATTCAATGTATTCCACTAATATTTTACTCAAAAATAGACTCATCAACCTTTTGAAATATTTTCCAATCTCTATACTTTAGATGTAACATTGCATTCATACCAACCTATAGGTTTTTCATACAAAGGTGCACATATAGCCTTATTGGCTCAACTATTACAAGAAAAAATTATGAAAAATTCATGCATTTAAAGATACTATAAAGAATACACAAAATATCTCCTCTTATTCAGTAAGGCCATTTAAGCTTATAATAAACTAGTCCAAATAAGGACCTTTTCAACCATTCTTGATTGATGCATTCATTTTTTATTTTCATTACTCCTTTTTTTGTCCTTCTAGAGCCTCTCTACTTTCTTCCCTCTCACCTATTCCATCCTCCCCTCAACCATAATGAATCTTATTCTTCCAATGTAGGTTTTTGGTTAGTTACCAAAATCACTTCTTTGTTGGTTTCCCAACTCATGAGTGAAGGTTTATATATAAAACATGACTTCCAACATGATATATTAGACTTTTAGGACCTTTACATGACTTATTTATACTCCCAAATCAAACTTGAATAATCTAACCCTCCTATACATGCATTTTGGCCTTCATAGCTTTTTTACAACTTTTGAATTTTCAAATCTCTATTTTGGAGGGAATACCCACAATTTAAATTTTAAGCCCTCTCATGGATTATTAAGACATCTAGGACATTAATTATATAATTAACATGCATTACCACCTTGAAAAGTATATTTTTGACTATATTTGACCCCTTGTATACTAAAACACACAAATGAGGTTTTCTTGCCTTGATGTTCCTACATTAGAATATTGGCTCAACATGAGTAGTATTAAAACAATAGTGAATCTTCTTATATTTGGAATTAAATTATTGGAAATTAATTAATATATTGTTAAAATATATAAATTATTGAGGTAATGTTTTTAATTGAATAATATGTTTATATGAGTTTAAAAAAATACTCATAATCATAATTGTTGCAGACAATTTACATTATAAATAAAAGTCAAATTTTGTTAAATAAATTTTGGAGATTGACATATTATTAAAATCCATTTTTAAATAATTAGTTTTGATGGTAGAGGGATACTTACTATTTATGTATCATCATTAAATGCTATCAATTTTAGAAGATAATTATTAAAAAAATTTAAACCAAGGCTAGATAAATTCAAGGGAGAAACTAATGAATTCCTATCAAGTTTTAAATAATTCATCAAATAAATCCCATATAATTTCTACAATGAACAAGATAAAATTAGTTATACACAAAAAATCAAAGAACAATTTAAAATCCTAATTAAATTTGAATCTTATACATCTTCAATTTTTGATGATTCCTTTATAATGGAATTCATCAAGATCCATGTCCTATTTGAATAAAATAGAATAAATTGAATGATTATGATAATATCCTATAATTCATATAAAAAATTAAAATTATTTTCAATGTTTGTCTTATATCGAAAATTTTCCAAGAAGTATAAAATATGAAAGATTCACTTGATAAGTTTAGGAATTTTAGTGTCATAAACAACAAGCATACAATATTTTAAAAGGCACAAGTATATTTATTAGAATAAGTACATTATAACTCAACAAAACTTATTCATTACCATATTATTAGAAAATTAAAATTTGGTTCTAATTAGAAAGATCAAGATAGGCACACTATAATAGGGATGAAATTATCAAAACAATTGATTTAACCCAACAATGTATGTTAATTTCCATACAATTGGAGTAGGTGAAATGGTTATAAGTTGATTGATTCTATATACGTGAATTAGTGCATATCATTAAAATGAATATAAAAAATAGATAAAAGAATACTAAATAATAAATTTATTATTTTCTTATAATTGACCAAGAAACATAATATTACAATCAATTTTATAGCATACGTGAGGCCCACTTTTCTCATCTTTAAGAATGTTATAAAGTTAATTTATACGAACCTTTTATAATGTTGATTTTTTTTTTTATAAATTAGCTTCTATTATAAAGTTTATTGCATTTTTTAAGTTGTGTCTTAATAAATGGAATTATTCTAATTCCATAAAGTGACTTTATGTTTTCCTAAACTAGTAACTAAAACCCCAACCAACTTTTATTGGGGCCCACTTTTCTCATCTTCAAAAATGTTATAAAGTTAATTTATATCAACATTTTATAAAAAAAATTTCTATAAATTCACTTTTATTATAAATTTTATTTAAGTTGTGTCATAATAAATGGAATTATTCTGATTCCATAAAGTGAATTTATGTTGTCCTAAACTAGTAACTAAAACCCTAACCAACTTTTATAACCACCTATAAGGTTAAAAATATGAGTTATGGGTTCAATTTAAGGATATTTTAGATAATATGAAGAAATTTTGTGTTAAATAAATAAATAATAAACCATTGTATTCCTTTTTAGAGATAAATACAAGAAACCTTAGTAGGATTTTTTGCATTCTATTTTCCTAGTGAATGATCATTGATATTATGTTCAACATTATTGGTAGTATAGAAGTCATCCATGAAAAAGTCTCTTCATGTGATCTAACATTTAAATTTACAACATCTTACTCTATTACAGAATGGAATAGAACCTTCTGTACTCAGATAAAGTGTAGAGAGGGGAGCTAGGGTAGGTTAGGTGTATTTGTATGAAATGGTGGTGAATGTATTATCTTATGCACTATGACTCAAATCTACCAATGTTTAAAATAAAATTAACACCATTCCATAAATTTATGGCATTAAAATAGTCATACCATGGAACATATTATAACAAATATATTTAATTATATATCAAGACAACACTCATAGTAATAACATAACTTTTATAGATAAAATAAAAAATTATTCATTCATAACCATAGTGAAAATTCATAGGGAGAACATAAATATCCATTATATTAAAGTTAATGGTTACAAGGTGTGCATGATGCTTAAAATGATACAAGTCATAATTTCAATACTATATATACATTATACTAACCATTTGGTTGAAATGACACTCTAATTATAATTTGACAACACTTTAGTGTCAGTAGTTAATTCTCCTAGAAATATTTTGACAAAAAAAATTATAAACGTTCACCATCGATATCTTCTCCTTTTCAAGTGCCTACCTTTGATGGGATTATAATATATCTATATGTCACTTGAAGTATTAAATACTATCATTTATTAATTATTGTGGATAATGTCTACTTGGTATGTATTTATTTGACTTTTTCAAGGTCATATACTTTGTCATTTGCTACCACTTCTTAACTTTTTATCAGGATTAGGTGATAGTCATAACTTCCAACATTTATCCCTATAATATAAGTTTTATTTCCTAAATAAATGTGGTATTTTCATGTCTTTATCTTATTTTTTAAATAATTTTATACATCAAGAATAGGCTTTATCAACTCATGCCTACCATACTAGTAAAATCTAATGGGTACACATGAGTGCAAAATAGGTTGTTTAACACACATTGCTTTCTAAATCCTCAAGGGGTTAGTGTGAATTTATTATTTAACCAATTACATGAAATAAAATAATTGGTTATACATATCCAAATTTGGGGTTAAACATCCCCCCCACACTAACATGGTTGTCTTTCCTTAGAGAACCCATTCATTTCTTTTGTTTGATCTCCTTACTCAATCTAGTCATCTATAGAGTTTCACCATAAGTAACTACTTGATATGTATTTACCATTTATGTAAAGATCTTATTTTTCACATATACTTTTGATATGATTTAAAAATTTATTTCCTTAATTAAGACATGCATGCTTTTATTTAGCTTTCCTTTGGTTAGGTGGCTCCATAGTTTCACTATTTTTGTTAGACTCTTTTCAGTTATCCTACCAACTAAACCAAAAATTTGGAATCTTAGTGATCACTTGTATGATAATATATTCATGTGATCCAAAACTTTAATTTTAAAACTCAAGTGTTGATCAATCATTCAATGGAACCTTGCGAGTTCACCTGAAGTGCAAAAGAGGGGAACTAAGGTAGGTTGAGGGTAGTTACTTATAATGGTGGGGAACGCATTGTCTCACATGTTACGAATCACTTGAATTTTTATCTATAGTTAAATTAACACTATTTATTTAACTTATAAAAAATTCATACCAATGGACCATAACATAAATTAATTATTCAATTAGCTAGAAGGATAACATTCTTCATAATAAAAGAACTATTCTAGACAAAATAACAACGTTCTTTACTCATAACCATAGGCAACATTAATAGTGAAAAAAAAATGTCCATTATATTAAAATTCATAGTTATAATTTAATAATTATTCCTAAAATTCTGAAATTTATCATTTCCAATACTATCTCTCTATTATATTATCTCTTTGGTTGATATGGCATTCTACTTACCATATGATAACACTTTTTTTGTAACTAGCCAATTTTCTTAGAAGTATATATGTGATGTTTATCTTAATGATCCATCATCGATATATTATCATCTTCATTCAACTAGATTTTATAGATTTCAAATATATCTATAGGTCACTTAGAATCTCAAATTATACCACTTAGTATTTATTGTTCCAAATGTTCACTTGATAATTATTATTTTATTTTTCTTGAGGCCATCTACCTTGACATTCATTTATACTTATCAATTACATGTTAATATCAGTTAATTGTCATAAATAACACCATTTATGCTTAAAATATCCACCATTTTTTTTGTATTCACATTCTATTTTCATGTTTTGATCTAAATTTTTTCTTCACATGTGAACTCAATATTTATTTGGTCACACTTTTGTTACTATGATAATATAATTGTCATATGTTCAATAGAGGATTATATTGTATGGTAATGTACCAATTGTTATTTCCTTGTGTTACTAGCATAGGTTTCTACTTTCACTAGTCATGCATACTCCAAGGCTTGGTTATACTTAGCTAACTTTGAGGTTTAACATCACCCTAAACTAGAATGGTTGTTCATCTTCAGAAAAACCATTTATTTCTTTTGGTTTATCCCCTTGTTAAATCCATCCATTTGTAGAGCTTCATTATAAGTAACTACTTCATATAGATTTAATTTTTTATAAATCTCATGTTATGTCCACATACTTTCATATGATTTTTAATTTTCTTGTATCAATTTAAAATTAAATTTTTTTCCCTATTTTTCCTTTCATTGGGTGATTCTACACCCTATTCCTTATTTTAAATTTTTTTTAATGCTTCACGATGACATTTTTACATAAATTAAGAGATCCCTATTTTATTTATTTCTACGTATCCCCCATCGTGCACCTTTACTTATTATGTGTTGACTCTGTCTATTTCATTGGAAGTAGATACTAAGAGGGGGGTGAAATATTATATAAAAATGTATATTCAATTCCATTTACCATTTCATAAAGCATAAATTCACATAAGATCAAATAGTGCATAGTGAAACAACCATATGAGCACATCAAGAAATTATGTGGTAAACCCTCTTGGGGAATAAAATCCAATAAACCATGTACAAGGAATATTATAATATAATGAAAAAATTCAATTTTGACTAGCACAAACTGATCAAGGAGCACACACCCATTAATTTAGTCAAGCACTGATGTGACCTTTAACTAGCACCAACTAGCAAGGAAGATACAACACCCTAGATGATCAAGCACCAACTCAATCACCTCAAAAATAATATAAACCTATGATATGATTTATAACACACTAAATAATGGAATTATATTTCTTTAACACCTAAAAACCTACCTATCTAGCTCGTACAAGCCACTTAGGCTCCTTCACTCAATATACCTCTTTTAAGCTTATTAGGTCTAATGACCTATGTATCCACCTGCATAAACATGATCAAATAAACATAAATGATAATATTTTAAAAATATTATTATTTTTATTTACCTAATATTACCCTTTCAAAGGTTCTCTCCTTTGCTTAAGTCCACACAATCTCCACCAGTCTAAAAAGGCTAATTAGGCCTTATCTTTATACCATACTCTTCATCTAACCCATATTAGTCAGCTAAGATCCTTATCCCACTTAAATAATAATTAAAATATTTGCATACATATTCTACATATTATAACAAAACATTCCATAGGATGGTTATAACAAATAGAGGCTAAAACTCAATTAGGCCTAATAGAGACCTAATGGAATTAAACCTTATTCAAGGCACGTATTATCATTAAACTTACTAGACCATCTTTTTCATTAACCAATGGATGAAACACATAAAAAATTCCTCCAATATAAAATTTATCACTATGTTTTACATGCATACCACCTTTAACTCCAACTCACCACTTGAACCAAGCCATTTTAGCCTACTTGACATTAGGCCTAAAAACACAGAAAAGCATGTCTTATAAAATAAAAGTATAATATAAATTTTATTAAATAAAATTATTTAGAAAACACATAAATATATCATTCATTACTTAAAAACACTCTTTATTTCCATTTTACATCATCACTTAGGATCCAATCATCTAAAACCACCTCTCCAACAAGGCCACTTAGATTGGTCAAAAATAATCTAAGTACAGTCAAAAAATATTTGTCATTTACATAAAAAAGAAAATTTAATGAATTGAAATATTTAAAAAATTATTTTTCATTTTTTAACCTCAAATATTTGGATCATTACTTTATACAACATCCATTGGTTTAACATACCAATCTCTCAGGTCTTTATCTCACTATCTTAACATAGCTAGACAAGCCCTTTTGGCTTCCTCATTTTAACACCTAAATTTGTATCTTCAGATTTACAAAGAATTAATATGTTAATTAAGTCTCAAAAAAATTAAATATATTAATTATATACATTAAATATTATCAAGGGACCTTAAATAATTCACTTCCCTTAGCAAGCTTGTAGTAGTCATCTTGACTAAAAAACATTATCATGGTGAACATGAATCATAAAACCTATTGGATCACTTAATTTAACACCAAATTAATTATTTATATAATTAAAAATAATTATATAAACTAAAATCACATATACATAAAGGTATAATATAAAATATGAAACATATAGATCAACTTCTAGAACACGCACCTTCACAGTCTTGACTTACATAAATAAGTCACTTTGTGAGTATATTTTATCCTATGTGTGAGTACTAAAAATACTTAAAAACCAAGGTAACATGAGGAATACTTATTAAAAAACATACCCGAAACCATTTTATCCATCCCTAATCACCTATAACTATTACCTAAACACTTTTTCACTCTACCTATTTTCTTTCACTATTTTCACTCATTGTAGATTTAGTGATATGATGATATGTTTGAAAAAAATTATTGAAAAAATGAATATAAATTTAAAAAATAAATCCATACATATAAATAACAAGTATTGACCTTCAAGCTCTATTGATTTGTATGTATTGTCCTGGTCAACCCTACTTATGACAATAAAATATTCATAAACAATCACTTTTTATACCTTGTACTCACTTCCCTAACACACCACTACCACCTAGACATGAATATATTATTTATATACAACATACAATCATAAAAATTGACTTTAAAATCCATTAACATATTTCCAATCACTCCATTATGAGGTTTGAAAGCATAAAAACCTCCTTACCTTCTTAACATTTGTTCATAAAATTGAGGGCTTGCTTTATCTAAAAAATGATTCTAAAATTTTCTTAGTAACCTTACCCAAATATTAAAAATGTCTCACATCACTATGAAAACTCTACATGTGCCAATGAGTATCTCAACTTCCTTATTAAGCGTGAAAACCTTCATTTTACATACATAGAAAATATTCCAATGTGATGTCTTGATTTTTTATTCAACTAATGACCTAAAAATTGGTAAAAATATTATTAAAAACCTATAATACCTCATTAAATTCTAACATGGACTCTATTACCTTGAAAACTCACCTTGACCCCTCAATAGGCCACACTAGGTCTTTATACACACTAGGTTTAAAACAGTCAATTTACACTTGGATCTTGAAAATAATTCGATACCTCTTGATTTAATATAAGATCATTCACACACATTTAATATACCTTAATAACGTGTTCATATAGGTAATATTACCTTTGGATCTAATGCTTATCCTCCATTTGGCCTCACTAGGTGTCTTGGCACACTAGGCCTTCAACTACAACTCACTTTAGATCTTGGAGTATGACCCTATCACCACTCTATATGATCCTATAAATACTATAAAACACTTATTCCATTGTGTACCAATATTATCTGATAATTCATTGCCTTATATTTTGATACTCAACCCTCATTAGGCCAAAACTAGGCTCTTAGGTTTCTAACTCATGCATACACAACTTAGGCATATATACCATACCACTATGTCCCTATTTCATAAAAATATTTTGAAGGATCATAAATATTAGAAACATCTCCTATTACCTTTTTAATATCTCTCAAGTTTTAGAACATGCTCGACATTCACCATCATATCAACACTTTGTCATTTAGCTTGTCTTCAATGCACACATAACATCATCCTTTGACATCAATAATAACACACTCTCCAAAAATATCCTCATTTGTCATAGATGTAAAAAAATTCTATTTCACCCCCTTTTAAATTAATGACAAAGTGGGTTATAAAACCTATAAATCTCAAACATTTTATCTCTCCATATCACCATGCATTCCTTAAAATAATTTAGCCAACATAAGAATACCCCTTTCAATGATTTTCAAATTATCAAAGGTCACATATAATTCTCACAAGGTCATCTGCATAGTTTTATAATCATAGTAAATTACCAAAAAATTTACCCCTTTATCCATTCATACTTCAAATAATCTCCATATATCTTCAAACAAACTCCTCAAATCATTGATGCTTGATACAACTCATGACACCTTTAAATAGAACATCTCAACCATTGGTCTTATATAAAACTTCTTAGGCATTGTTTATTAACACTTATTAATTGGTCCTTAGGCTCAAATATACTAAATTATACAAATTATTTGTCATGATGTAGTAATGCTATCTTATTATCATGCTCTTATTTCAAGTTTTCTCAACACATCATTAGCACATATTAGGCCTATCACTATTTATATATGTTAAGTTTCATTATGGATTATAACATATCTTTTAATAACATTTATTCATGATGGATCATTTAATACACTTCAATTTATCTCTTTAAAACACTAATAGCCTTTTATAATGCACCATTAGGCCTCATACAACTAATAGGTCTCATGGAGAACTAGTCAACATGGATCCACTCTTTCTTACTTATTACTGACCTTTTGAGTCAATATAACCACCTTATATAGGCATTAAAAACTTCACAACATGGAAAATAAACTCCTAATATCATAAATATAAATCATTTAGTTATACTTAAATCATTCTATCTTTCTAAAACAACTCATCTACAAGGGACAGACCTAAAGGCAACTATTGGAAACAACTTAAACATTGTCTTCATGTAAACTCATAACTTATTATCAATATTAGACCATAAAATATATTGATGTCTTTAAATATTTCAACATATCCTCTCATTACCTGATGAGGTCACCATGACATCAATAAAAACTCCACACAATGAAACAACTCTAATGGAGTACTATAATAACCTCCTTCATCCAAGTTTACTTAAAATCATGATGCTACAAGAAAATCTCACCTTCATAACACTATGAACTCTTTCATGGTTTATTTAAGTCATAAATAACATGATCACAAGAAATAAATGATCCTAAGATCATCCTTCTTCTTACTTAGCATCTCATCTTTACAACAAAGAACAAAAATCCAACCTACATACAACATTCTTCAAATTCTATCTAGACATAGTCAATATTCTAAATTATAAACTCAAAACATCAATCACCTTTAGACCATTATTATTTTCATGGAATAGAAAACTTGTCATCTCACTTTTAGAACACCATAAATAATAATTCTCTATCATAATGACATTGGTATTGAAGACCAATATTTAGCTCACAAACCCTTGTCCTAAACCTGTCAACTTGGACGCTACCTTGCACTCAAACATGCATCACAAGTATGAAAATAATTGAAGGAAAACTTATGTAACATTCACATAAAGATTATAGAATTCCATAATTCATAAATAAGTTATTATAATCATGAAAATTCCTATTAGGGTTGATAAACATCAAACCCTCATATTTCTACCTTTCAAGAGTTAGGCATATTCTTCATATTAAAGACCAAACTAATCTTGAACAAAGCATCTTCAGGAGCTACATGACCCTGAGGTTAGTCTCAAACACTTTTGAGTAAATAACATGAGTTTCAAAGAATATGACTGAACACAAAAAGATACCCTTGTCTATCATTATCAAGATTCTCAAACCCAATCAACTTACATGATGTTTTATTACATAAAAGCACACTTTTGAATCTCTCTCAATGAACTAGACCATGCCAAATACTTGTTTCTCTTCTTTATTAGTGTTTTCTATATGCATAGATATCTATAATTAATTTTATTTCATTTATAAAAATTTATTAGCTCTTATACCCTCATTAGGTCTCATGGAGACCTAAAATAGCTCAAGTGATTTCTTAGAACTCCTCCGTTGGATCCTATCAACTTAAAGTATGTATGACTAACATCTAAAAATAGGAAAAACATGCTCATACCTTTGTATTTTATGAATATTCACTTAAATCTCAATTGGGTCTCATGCTCCAAGCTTTTAATCAAATAATTACCTATCTTTCTTCTATCATGTTAGCTAATCTAAGAGACCATCTTCAATAAGATATATCATTCAACTTAGGTTTCATCTTAGACATAGTTTCAATATAGTCCTTATTCTTCAATCTTGATAACACCATTATGTATACCTCTATGCTGACATCAACCATGATCTTCACAAACTTATCCATTACTGCAAACAAGATGAACATTGTCCTTATCACCCTTCAAGCTACTTAAGATCACTTGTAGGCTATTAAGCCTCTTCCAAAGGTCTGCCTATGATACCAACTATTTTAAGTAGATACTAAGAGGGGGGGTGGTGAATTAGTAGACAATAATGTATATTTAATTACATTTACCATTTCATAAAACATACATTCACATAAGATCATATAGTACATAGAGAAAAAACCATATGAGCACATAACAAGATAACACAAGAGATTATGTGGGAAACCCTCTTGGAGGATCAAACCCATTAAAACATTCACATGGAATAATTTCCTATAATGAAAAGATTTGATTTAGACTAGCACCAACTGATCAAGGAGCACCCACTACTCAATTTAGTCAAGCACTCACTTAACCTTTAGGTAACACCAATTAATAAGGAGGATACGACCCCATAGATGATCAAGCACCAACTAAATCACCTCAAAAATTATCTCCACCTATATTATAATGTCTAACACACATGATGATGGACTTCACTTTCTTTAATACTTACAAACTTGCCTCTCTACCTCATACAAGCCACGTAGGCTCCTTCGCTCAATATGACTCTTCTAGGATTATTATGTCCAATGACCTTTGTATCCACCAAAATAAATTTGATTAGATAAAAATGTCTTATCCACTTCACACTATAATGTTCCTTAATGACCTAATCCTTCCATTTCAAAGGTTCTCCCCTTCACTTAACTCCACACCATCACCACTAGTCCAAATATGCCAATTAGGCCTTGGCTTTATACCATAATCTTAATCTATCACATTATTGTTAGCCAAGATAATTAAACCACTTGGATAATACTTAAAATAGGTCCATATAAATTACATATGAGAACTAAACACTTGATAGTTTGGTTATAACCCATAGAGGCTAAAACTCAATTAGGCCTTATAGAGACCTAATGGAATTAACCCTTCTTTAAGGCACACATTACCATTTAACTTATTGGACCAAATTTTACCTTTACCAATAGATTAAAAATATAAAACATGCCTCAAATATACCACTTGGAACTCCAACTCACCACTTGAACTAAGCCATTTTAGCCTACTCACCATTAGGCCTAAAAACATAAAAAAAAGTCTATCTTACAAAATAGAAGCATGTTGTTAGTTTTATTAGAAATAATTATTGAAAAAAAAATTAATATATAGTTAATTAATTCATCACATTCTCAATTTCCATGAGACATCATCACTCAAGATCCAAGAATCCAAAACAACCTTTATAATAGGACCACTCAAATTGGATAAACATAGTCAAAACATATTTGTCATTTTCACATAAAATGAAACTTTAATGATTTAAAATACACATTAATATATTATATAGGTATTTTATATCAACCTAAAATATTTTTATCTATTATTTAGATAACATTCATTGGTCTCACAAACCAATCTCTCCGGTCTCTATCTCACTATCTTAACACATCTAGATAGCCCTTTTGGCTTCCTCGTCTCAACAACTTAAACTATCTCTTCATCTTTAAAAAATAATTAATAAATTAATTAGGTCTCAAAAAACATAAATATATTAATTATATTCATCAAATCTTTTTAAGGAACATCAAACACTTCACTTCCCTCAACATGCCTGTAGCAGTCATCTTGACTCAAAAACATAGTCATGGCAAACATGACTTGTAACACCTATAGTACCACTTAATTTAACTCCAAATTAATTAATTAAATACTTAAACATACTTATATAAAATTAAATCATATATATATAAGTTATAATATCAAATATGAAACATATGGATCAACTTCTACAATACATACCTTCATAGTCTTTACTTACACACATAAGATACTTTGTGAGTATTTTTTAGCCTATGTATGAGCACAAAAAACACTTAAAAACCAATGGAAAATTATTAATTAGTATTTAAAAAATACCCCAAACTATTTTATCCATCCCTAGTCACCTACAAGTCTTCCCTAATCACTTTTTCACTCTACCTAGTTTCTTTCACTATTTTAACTCTTTGTAGATTTAGTGATAAGAGAACTTGTTTAAATAAAATGATTGAAAAAGTCAGAATAAATTACCAAAATAACTCCACAGGTATTAATAACAAGTATTTACCTTCAACCTCCATTTATTTTTAAATCTTGACTTGGTCAACCTTGCCTATAATAATAAAATCTTTAGAAACAATCACTTTTGTATACCTTCTGCTCACTACCCTAACACACCAATACCACCTGGAGGTTCCTAGATGATTCTTATACAAGATACAATAACTAAAATTTAATTTACAATCCATTTTTGGCAAAAATAATTCACATCTTTCCAATCACTCCATTATGAGGGTTTGCAAGCATAAAAACCTCCTTACCTTCTCAATATTTATTCATAAAATTGAGGCCTTAATTTCTCTAGGAAAAAAATATAAAATATTCTTAGGATCCTTCCCCAAACAATATAAATGGATTAGTTCACAATGCAAACTCTACACATCAGTATTTATCTTCTTTCTCAAGCTTGAAAGCCTTCATTCTGCATGCATAGAAGATCCTCCAACATGATATATTGATTTCTTATTAAATTGATGACCTAAAATTTTTTAAATATATTTAGAACAACTTATCATACCAAATTACACTATTACATGGATTATATTACCTTTAAAAGTCACCTTGACCCCTCAATAGGCCACACTAGGTCTTTATACACATTAGGTTTATAATTGCCAATTTACACTTGGATCTTTAAAACACTTGGATACCACTTATGTTTCTCTCAAATCATCACACACGTCATATAACTTCATACTATGTTCTTATAGGTACTCTTAATTTGGTATCTGATCCTTGTCCTCCATTCGGCCTCACTAGGTGTCTTGGCATACTAGGCCTTCAACTCTAAGTCACTTTAAATATTGGAGTATTTCCTTTTGACCACTATAGATGCTCTTATAAAGAATATAAAACTTTGATTACATCATGTATCATTATTATCCAACAAATAATTTTCTCATATTTTGATACTCAAGCCTCAGTAAACTAAAACTAGGCTATTAGGTTTCTATCCCATGTATAGACAATTTAGGCATCTATACCATACCACTGTCCCTACTCCTGATAAATATTTTGAAGGATTATACATATTAGTAACATATATTATTACCTTTTCAAGATGTCTCAAGTCTTGTAACATGCTCAACATTCACCATCATATCAACATTTTGTCATTCAACTTATCTTCAATGCACATATGACATCATCTTTTGACATCAATGAAACCACACTCTTAAACATCTTATAATGGTGCATTTACTCAACTTTTTCAATTAAAAGTCTTATTTGCACTGATGAAAATGTTACTTTATTAATATCTATGATTCATTATTATATACTTTTGTTTATTTTACACCTTCACCTTTGATTACATGCCAACTCATACAAAATCCTCTATAATCTTGGGCCAAATTTTCCTCATGTGTACTTTGCATTCTAATGCGATGGGTTCATATCCTTCAAATAGGGTGTTTTATATTCACCCTATCACCTAATCCTTATTTTTTCCATTCCTCACATATATATTACCTATGTATCCTACCATTGTGAATTGTTTTTTGGGATTACCCCAACCATATAATCAATGATAACTCCTTATCTCTTTTGGTTAACCACATATTCTCTAGAATTCATCTTACCCAAAAGTGCATCTATGCTTACACTACCAAATATAAGATTATGAATACCATTTGTCTCATCTCCTTACCATAGCATTTGTTTTTATATCTGAATTCATGATATCCCCTAGGTTCATAACTCTACTTAGTCTAATAATTTTTTGTGGATTACCAAACATTATTCAATAGAAAACTATTCTCTCTATCTTTGACAAAATTCCCCTCGTCTAGGTTGTTCCTAACACTTTATACTCTATATTCATATAAACTTTATGGATGGAAGTTAATCTTGTTTATTTCATCTCTTGTAATCTCCTCAATGTTTTTACCCACACTTGAAGGAGTGTATATAATTTCTTCTGAATCATCTCCTATCTAGTATTTTTAGATTTCAAGGCTATATACACCTACTTCATTTGTCATTGTACTTGTCCATTGTTCACCCAATGAAGACCACAAATCATAGGAAAAATATCATGGCCTTTGATCTTCACCACACATCAAGTTCAATAGATAAATTTTGTTATCAAAAATAAAATAATTCATTGGGTGTTCAACCTTTTGGATGTATCATAGGGACTCCTCAGCTCCCTTTCAATGTTATTGACTTTTATCTTCACTCTCCCTTCCCCTAAGAATTTTATATTTTCATCATAATATGTGCCTCACAGCCTTATTTTTATCAACCACAACTCTAGTAACATTAATCATCCTTTAGAATCATCACCATTTATCAGCATATCCCTTTAGAAACCTATACTATGAACTTGCTACCCCTATTTATAATTCTAAAGGCTAGTTATCATTTGGTATAGTTTTCATGTTGGTAGGTATCCTAATCATAGGTTTTCCACTCATTTCAAACACCTATGTTTGGTTATACTAGCTAAGTCATGCCTCAAGTCCTTTAATTATTATAAGCACTATGGTTAAGTCATGCATCAAGCCATTCAACATTGACAATAATAAAGTTTATTATCTTTATCATCCTTTTACTAGTTTTTAACTTTACATTTAGTCAATTGAATTATTTTTTCCTTATGTCCTTAATCCCTATTCCTTTCACTTCATATTGTACCTTTGGCTTGCACTACTTTCCAAATCCTTTATGGTATCATTATTTCCTATTTTTTCCTTAAAAACCATCAATTTCTTCCATTTTACCTTCATGTGCATGGCATGGCATGCATATATTTGATCTTGTGGGCACCATTAATCCCCACTAAATTATTCACATGGTCTTCTAACATACTAAACCAATATCCTAGGAATTTTTAACTGTTCCTTAAAAATTAAAAATGCTTTTAGTTGGATTAAAATAACTTGTAACTATTTTTAAGTCTAGAAATACTCACCCATAAATATAAAAATTTATCTTAAGTATTTCCAAATAAAACCTTAACTTGACTCACCCAAATGAATTTACAAGGTGTGTGCACATTATCTAAATTTCATGTATCTATCATGCTTATGAACTAACCTAATCCATTCCTATTAAAAAGTGTAAAATTAAAACAGGTGAATCTTTATTACACCATGATACAAGTTTCATTATCCAAAATGTCGATTCATCTGACAACACTTGAAGTGTCTATGGATATTTTTTTATTGCATCATGTTGAGTTTCAACTTTTTATTGTACAGAATATCATTCATATGGGATCCTTATAATAAGAAATTTTTAATTTTATGGTGATGCTATCACATATAAGATTAGGTGTTATTATTATTATTATTTATCCACCTCTTATTCTCACATTAGCTACCCTATGTTTAGTGATTCACTAGACACATTTTAAATGCTTTTTATTCTTCTGGTTGGTTTACTCACACAGTATAAGACTATGTGATTAGGTATATATTTGGGATAAATTACTATATCCTATCTAATTCCTTTATATGTATATCATAACATATAAAACTTTTTATCACTTAATAAGTGCTTGATGCTGACATGTATGTATTTTCACATTTTCTAGATTTAGGGATTCGATCACACTATATTAAAACTCTAACCTATCACCTTGTAGGGAGGTTTTTTCAATATATTAGCATGACCTTGTGTATAATTTATAATAGGGGTTTTTATAAAAACTATGACACACCTTATTTTATTAAATTCGTAGGATTCTTACACCCATAAGTTACAATAAATACTTATGTCATCAGATGTAGACTAGATGGCATCCCAATTCATGATCTTCTACAAACTTTGCTCAAAATTCTCCATACCTTATGATGTGATGTTAAATATGTTATTTAATTCACCCATAAATTCAAAAATTTCAACATAGTGGCGTCTTTGGTTAGTTGTCAATGGAATCAACAAATGTTCATTTTCACTATCTAGGATCATGTTGTGTTTATTAATGCATAGTTTTATTTTATTAACATAACACAATGGTATTTCAAGTAATGTTAGATAACTTTTAGCCTCAACAAGCTCAATCACTTCAAATTATATCCAAAACTTGACATCAATTATCTCAATGTCAAACATTAGGTATAAATCCCATGGGATGCATTTGGGACTTATTCTCTATGAACACCACATGAGGAGAAGGTTCTATCTTAGGGTTTCCCATTTTTATCCAAGAATCTCATAACAATATATTCACCTCAATGCATGTGTCTATCAATATGGTGTAAACTGATTGCCCATTAACATTGATGTTTATGATTATTTTTTTCTCATAACCTATGTTTTGGGACATCCTTATTTCATGTCCTAATTATAGATCTAGTGTGGGTACATTAGTAAAATACTCCTCTCACTACTTGAATATGATATTTTTGACCATGGAATCACTCCATTTTAGTGTAGGAAAGTTAACATGTCATCAAGATCATCAACATGGTCTTCACTAAGTTTGATTTATCTCAAATCCTTATCCTCTAAATCCCACACAAATTGAAGATCTCTTGATAGGTTACAAATCACCTCCATGGCTTTGTGTAACACATTTTCTTGACATGATTTGTCTAGGCTAGGTGATATGGGGGTTTATAAATGTGCCACCCTATTGTTAAGTCTTCTTGACTCATTCCCTTTATGAAACATATCCTAGGGGGAATTCATGGGGTGAATACTAAGGCCACCATGCATTATTTCATATGACTTCTAGCCTTTTTATTCTTATTCTTAGCCATTAGACCACCTTAGATTGAGTTTCACATAAATATTATTATCCATGAAAGATTCCTAGGTTTATCCTTTTTATGAGATATTTTCATATAGGTCTGAGCACTCTTAGACTTTGTGAACACCATGATAGTACAAAAAAGTAAGATATTAGGGGTATTTATAATGGTAGTGGCCACAAAATCTATTCCTATAATAAGATTACTACATGATTCTTCCATCTATGTGTCTTCTAGTTTAACATTTGTAGCCACACTCTTGTCCATAGTAATCATAAACTTGGTTGAAAGGCCTTGTAGTTGCCTATCAAATACCTAATTCTCATGCATCAATCACATAACAATATCTAGTGTTATGGGTGGAGGTGTTAACAATATTTTTAATTTATGGACACCTTAGTATATCCTATGAGCTACATAATAAGGAATTTTTGTGCATCATGGACTTCATATTAAGTCTCACATAAGGTTTATAATGCATAAACATTATGCCTTAATAAAATTTTATTTTTATGACCTTTCACCTCATATTCGATGCACCATAACCTAGTCCATGTGTTATGTGCATTATTGGACATTAAATTTTTCAATAGTAATGCCATAATTGTAAGTCATACATCTATGACTAGTCTATCTTCCGTTTTTATGATTTAAATGGAATAAATACACAATGTTTCCTCTAGTGCTTCTCTTGGTTCAAAAAATGTCTTCATAGAGGTGAAAAAAAAAGTGAAATAAGAAACCCTATAATTATACATTGGTCATGATTCGCTATGTTAATCTCATAAGATAGATTGGAATTAAGGGTTTTAAACCTATAAATATATGTTTATACTCTCTCCATATTTTATTGGTGAGTTTCCTTGAGTTCAAAAATGCTTTGCTACTCAAACTTAGTGATGAAAAAATCCTTTAAGAATGCATCTTTTAAGAGATATTAACCCACCATCATCTATCTTATATATAAATTAAATTACCATGTATGTGCACAATTTAGTAGAGTAATGGAAAATTAGATTGCCTTGTGCTCTAGTAAACTCACTCCTTTCACATTTCAAATGAGCTCACACTTGTGGATATGATCAGTGGAATTATCAACCCCATGATAATAAGGTAAGATCAAAGAAATACCATAATTGATCTATGGAGCATACACATGTGAAAATAGTGCCTATGGGGCTTGTGTTTATATCACACTACCTAAAGGAATGCTCAATCTTTAACTTCCTTATGCTAGTGGCATAGTTATACCAATATGTGTAGTAGGATTTACCCTTACTCCAGCTTAATTGAGGTCCTATTAGGTTTTCAAAGATCCTAAACACCTATTATTATTAATTTTATCATTCTAATTATCTTAAGGCCTATAGTCCCTCCCATTTCTATTAAACCATACTAGATTCTATCCACATCTCATGCTAACTATTTGACAACTATTATAAGTGGTGGATAAGATATTAATTACTATATTGGACTTCATTATTCCTCATGGGTGATGAATCCTACTATCAAAATTATATTTTTTGGATTTTGAGTGGGACACATGAACATGTACTTCAAATAGAGGGGAATAAGGCATTCCTTTCATATTTTCATGCTTTATATATTATTTTTAGGATATATTAGCCTCTTCTTCCAATAATCACTCTTGATGATTGGCACTTAATTCCTCATTACTAAAGTGAAAATAATCTATGTAATATTCTTCCTTAGGCCATTGCCATTTTGTGTTGGTACTTATAAAATTTATTGAGTTATATTCTCCCCTTTCTATAGGACCATTCTTAATTATCACCTTCTATAGAGTTTCATTGTGCCTGCATCTTCTGAGATCAAACTAATTTAGGTTATCCATGCTAAAGATTCTCTCCCCTCCTATTTATTAGAAACCATTCCCATTATAGACTCTAAATTTTATAGAGTTAATGTGGGTATGGATTTAACTATCCATTAATGAACTAATTTTATCACCTCCACTTGGAATTAAATCAACAACATTGACCTACTCTTGAAAATGGAACCAAAATGTTGGAAACCTAGTAGTTACCCTTAGACTAGTATCTTTGTGGGATCCAACATAACTTTAAAACCTCATGAAATAGTACATCACACAAGGGAAACTTACATGCTCACTCTAAGCATAGAGAGAGGAACTAGTGTAGGTCATGGTAAGTTGTGTGTAATGGTGGTGAGTGCATTGTCTCAAACACTATGACTCACACCAATAGGTGCCTAAAGTGAATTTATCATTGTTATTTAAACTCATGGCTAAAAAATAGTGATATTGATAGAACATAACATAAAAAATCTATTAAGTTAACTAGAAGGACAAGACTAATTATAATAATAAAACTATTCTAAACACAATTATAATGTTCTTAATTCACAACCCATTATCACTCTAAATTTACACCCTTAAGAAGATTTTTTAGCCTTATTAATTAGATGATAGCATGGAATCATTACGAGGCTATGGGTGGCCTAATTGGTGAAGTTAATATCTATATTGGGATAGAAATAAACATGAAGGTGATGCACAAATAAAATTTATTCCTTTATTTGACTAAACAGACACTATTTGAGCTAATAAATATAAACTCCTTAAACATTATACAAATTTTACATGACTATCACATAAGTGTTTCATTGAGAGATTCATGAATGCACAAAAGTACTTAGGAGGATATAAATTTACCTTATGAGGGTACATATTATATAATTCCACTTCCAAATCCTACATACACTAAGGAAGAATACTAATAATGACCTGTAACAAATGTCTTTCTTGCAGAATGGTGAGAAACTATGGGAAATAAGATAGGAAGATGCCTCATTCACTAGACAAGATTAAAAAATTTACACACACACACACACACACACACACACACACACACACACACACACACACACACACACACACACACACACACACACACACACACACACACACACACACACACACACACACACACACACACACACACACACAAACACAATTAAAATAGATTTATTTATTTCTTAAAAAGATATTCAAGTACAAAAATGGCTAGGGTTTAACCATAACTAGTAGAGGTTGCCTTTTATAATCAATTATCAATGCTTATATAGAAGAAGATGAGTCAAAAGAGAGGTAGGTAGGTGTAGAGATACTAGTCATGGATGCCATTAAATTATGGAAATAGTTTCATATCAAAATTTGAATAGAGGAAAAGAGTATTTTTTAATCCTCTTTTCCATGTGTCATTTAGAAGGTAGAGATCCTCAAGAAGTTGTTAAACTATTTCTTCTTAATTTAAAGAGGTGTTGTGGATTATTTATTATAATTTGTTTATAAATATTAACAAATTATACCTTATTACTCTCATAATATTAAAATACTTTCTTATAAATCATTATGAATAAATTTATGATCAAATGATTCTTGAACTATTTCATACTCACTCTAAGAACACTTTTAGGACAAGTCATGATCATTCTACTTTGTATGAACTCAGAGTTATCAACAAGCCTATTTTTAAATACCTATCATACCAATTGGAAACTTTTTCATGTTTGGTAATCTTTCATATTGATTTTATAATGTATATCAATATCTCTATGGTCTTCAATATCTGTCAGACTATCACTAAGTCTCTAGGTGTCTTAAAACTCTTCAAAAACATATAAATAGGCATGTATACTGTAATTTAAAGTCATTATATTACATTTACACATAAAACCTTAATTAATATACATGTAATATGAGTTCATGGATATTATATTAAAATGTGCTACCAAGATCACAGGTGATCCCAAGAAGGTCAAATAGGCCTTACTCAACCAATCTTCATGAGAAACAATTGAAACCTATCATTTTTAGGATTATTTTGCACTCTCTTTGGCCCACACGTGCCAAATATTTACTCTAAAATATGATAAATAAATTTGTATAATTAATACCATTAGTTTTAATTCCATTCTAATTTTTTTAGGCACTTAAAATACCAATTTGATTGATTAAGTGTTTTTGACACTTTAACAGGGTTTTGAGGTGTTGACTTCATTAAAGATTATTCATAAAGAACATATCCTTAATATTAAAAATATTGAGAAAAAATTTAATTAATATACCTTATTAACATATCCAATATAAATTGAGACACATGAATCTCCTTATTTAAGTTCATACATGATGAAAATGACTTTCTCGAGCAATACAGTTATGTTGGTGAACTCAAGATGGCTTTTTGAAAAATGAGGTATAAAGTTACTTGATATCTATATATAACACCTCATTTAGGTATATTTTACACCATATTATATTTTTATGTGTTTATTTCAACTCTTTAACCCGTTAAACACACTAAAACATTCATTATCCCATTGTTAGGGTTTATTTACAGTCTTGTGTGAGTGACCCTAACAACCCCTATTTGGAAATTTTTATTCATTAACATGAGTCAAAAACTTGTATGAATCTATGAAAATGTATTATTCACCATTTAATATCCTTAATTCCTTAAAATTTACCAAAACTTTCATATTTTCTTAATGTTCCATATATGGTCCTGTAGCATTGGTCTTGAAACTCCTGTTTGTAATCTATCCAAAGAAGATTAATGTATAATTTATCACTAGTCTAATTGAATTTTTAAAAAAAAAATCATATCCTCTTCAAAAATTAATAAAATTATTCTATCTATTAATTTATTCAATTTAGATCTTTCATAGCCATATTAACCTCTTAGGTCTCTTATAGGCCTAAATAGGCTCTCTCCAAAATAATTTGGTTGAAAAATGATGATCTATTTCATGGTAAGGAAAATTGAATGATATAATCACTTAATATATATTCATAAATTTTCCATAGACCATTTTTGGTCTTAAAAACCTCTTAATCAATACAATGTCTGCATCTTTTTTCCATTCAATCACTCAGACCTTTAGCTCTCTTGTTGAACTTATTACCCTTCTAAGACTTAAATATGCCTATCATGAACATATATTTGTATATAGATAGTATAGGATGAAATATATAATTTCATTAAATTTTTTTTATGCTTGATTATGAGGATAAACATCTAATATTATATTATAAATATCCTTTGTTCACTTGTAGGCTTGTATGTTTGAACTAGGCATTCACCTTGTTAAAGCTTAAGAGTGCCTATTATTGAGTGATTTATCAATTTAATAAGGGTTAAAATATTTCCCTCAAGGTTTATCACACTTTACATGATATTTATATCTTATTCTCAACACACAACATGTATGTTTTTTAGATTCTTGTATATAGTCTTATAGGTGTCCATCTAGACCCATATTTATTAAAAGCTTATCATAGAATTGGACTCCACTATACTTTAATTTCCATAAATGATATTTTGAGATAATTTATAGGTGGTATTAATTTTTAAAATACCTTATACAAATATTAACAACACAAATATTAACAATAGTCTCCCATTCGAACTTGCAAACCTATCATAGTTTACCAATGCATGCATGACTAACTGTCTCTTCACCATTTTTCACCATGGATGACCCTATAGAATTTTTAGAGACTTTGATGGATATTTATCATCAATATTAACAAAAATAATGATGCATTTAAGACATTTATAATTTATTTCATATTTTTTGTTTGCCTTTTTACACTTTGGACCTTCCTTAAGCATATTAAGCTACATCAAGGGTAATATTATAAGGATATGCATATTTAATATATGATATTAAAAAATATTTAACACTTATAATTATGTGTCTTTATCTTCATTTCAAAAAATATTAGTCATCAATCTCCTAAAATATTGTCTACAAGACTATATTTTCCTCCTTTGAAGACTATGTGCTTAGATTAATAAAAAAGACACTTCTAGAATTAATTTGAACATGGATAAAATATAATGGATAATATGAACTAAAAAATGTTTCTTATGTGTTTTTTATTCCTCCAAAATAACCAAACCCTTCAAACAATGACAAACTAACTCACAACCTATACATTCATAGTTTACAAACCTATACCTACAAGTTTCATCATTGTTTACATTGAAAATTTGATTGAATATGTTTTAGGAGGGTTTTTAAGATCCTAAAATAACTCAACCAATCAATATATTGAAAAAAAAAGTTCTTAAATTCCTTCAAAATTGAAAAAACTGAGCATGTGGGGTTTTACAAGAGTTTAAGACACCTTATTTTGATAAGGATGATTTATAAGGCTTAAGGACTAAATCTCCTAACTTCTACTATAAATTGAAAGGGAATAGGGTTACCATCATTACCTTAATATATCTTTCCCTACCTTTATCTCTCCTCTATATACTAACATCAAACCAATGACCCTTCTTGAGTTGTTAAACCCAAAGAAGAAATGGAATAGGTTTTTGTCTTTTTTGGGCTGACCACTTCTTCTCAAGCATGGATTTGAGTCTATGAAGACTAGAGAGAGTATTAGAGGGGATAGACAAATTTTTTCAATTTAAACCTCTTGTAAAGAGACCTCTACAAGCCTTTTTCTCCAAGAAAAATACTTGTCTTGCTTTTGAACTTGTTGGATCCATGAACTAGGTGGATATAGAGTCTCCATTAATCTGTATGGTGGTGGAGTAATGTTACAAAGAATTTCCCACCTTTATTTCCATATAATTTCCTCATTATGCCTTTTTAAAACATTATAAGTATTAATTAGGTAGTTAAAAAAAAATTGAATGTTGGAAGGGGAGTTTTAAGACACCTTGGCCAAGATGTATGGTCAAGATACATATATCATGACATTAAACAAGTGTTAAATGACATGGAAGGCTATTATATAATGATTTTTGGACCCTCATGTTTGATATCTCATAGAATTTCTTATTACAACATTAAATCATGACATAAAACTAAAAAAAAAAATACCTTAAACTTTCCAAATATACCTTAACTTCTCTAAAATTATTGAAAGTGCCATGTTGTTGACTCATTAGCTCTACTCCTTAGTCTATTTACTCACCTTAAACACATTATCTTCTTAGATGATCATATCCTTCATGTCTTATTCATGGTTTAATATTTATCTTTAACTTAAAAATAACATTAACATTTCCAAATTTACCTTAATCTATGATAAACTCTTTGGATATGATTATATTGACTACTTGATCAATCAACTAAGAGTCATGACTTCACATTCTAACTAGACCTATCATGAGACCTTAAAATAACATAAGACATCCTTGAAAGACCTCATAATCAATAAAGATATGACATTAAGTCATGAACCTTTAAAAGGACATCAATAAATTTAAGAGAATTATGACCACGTTTTGAAATGCTATTAACCTATCATGGCCAATTTTGGCTAACATCTTTGGTGATTGCCTTGGATTGCATGCCTACTATACATTTAAACTAGTGGCCTTGACAGTCTATTAGGATATGGGGTCATTTATAATTATTGAATATAATTCATACTAAAATTTTAACCTATCAATAGCCTTAGAAACAAATTGAAAACTAATTAAAACTCTCAAAACCCACACCACACACCCACATATGTAATAAAACACTTGGAAGAAGGACAATAAAAAAATAAACAAACAAACTTATGCTCAAGCACTTAGGGAAATATATAGAGATATACTATGTATAAGACTAAAAAATTACCTTCATGACATCATTTAAAATGTATCCCTTTGACTAGGATACTCAACTCTTCTCCATTCAGATTTAAACACTAAAAAGCATTGCATTGCTTGCATCTAATGATAACATAGGGCCCAATCCATAATGTATAAAACTTGATATGCATATTAAGTTTGGTCCTATCCTCATCCTAATTTAACATGAGTTATCCTTCTTAAAATAATCTTGAAACATCTCTCTTATTAAAGGTTATATTCACTTGGGTGTGATTTCACTCCATTGTATGCATGGAATGGTCTCTTATTTCCTCCAATCCCATCAACTCTATCAAACTTATTACCATAGTATCAATCTCCATCAATTAAATTTGATGTGATAACTATAGGTATATTTATTTAATATATATATGTAACTTGGCCTCTCTCCCATAGGCAAGCATGTAGGGTGAGTTACTGATATCCTTCTAGGTAATCTTATCAGCCTATAAGGCTTATTAAACTTAGTATTCCATGATTTTTTTAATTTTATTCCACTATCATCTTAATGGTTATAATAAAATTATTTTTTGTGGAATTTGATAGTACATTTATTTGAGGATAATCATTGGAAAAAGTGATTAGGTAGATGCCATATTTGAGAGCCCATTCATTTGTCCTTGCACCACTAAATGCCATTGCACTATCATAAATTATTATGGAAGGGACTCCAAATCTCATTCCTAGGCCTTCATAGAATTAAAGTAATAAAATTTCATTGGCCTCATTTAGGACTATTTCCTTCCATATTTTTAATTAATCAATAGATGTAAGAACCCACTTGTGGCCTACACTTGAATGGGGGTTGATCATACCAATGAAATCAAGATACCATTGTATGAATGGTTTTTCCACTTGAATATGATTGAGAGGGAGGGTTGTAATATTTTATTTCCATATGAAAAATACAAACCTTTGAAACCTCCTTAAACATTCATAAGAGTCCTTAAAAAGTATTGGCTAATAATACCCAAATATCATTAATTTTGTTGTTGTGGTTTTGGGTCTAAAGTGACCTTGTGTAGGCCCATCATGAAAGTTTTCTAAAATCTTGTTAATCTGACCAATTTCAACACATATTAATATAATACCATTGAAATATATTCTAAATATTACTCCATCCTAAAGAAAATAGGGTATGAAATAAAATATAAAGTAGCTTCATTTTGCTTTATCTTAACTTGTAAGATATGTTATCACTCAGTTTTGAACCCTTGGAGAGGTAGTTCAAGCCTACTCCAAAATGAGTGGAATAATGGGATTATTGATGGTAATTTGGCCTCCTAAGGCCAAATTATAACCCATATAACTAGAAAAAAATTCATGGAATCTACCTAAGCCTCTACATGGTGTTATCTTAAGTAATGATATCTCTTAACTACTTCTTGAAGTCATTCAACACTCATAAAGGTGTCATTAAGTCTATTTGTGATCACCATATCTCCTAGATGTCTTGGGTCCTTAGGTGAAGTGCTTGATCATCATAATGTGTATTAACTATCATATAAAGGGAATAGGTCCCAATGTCTAGTCATTGTCATTTTATCCATTTCAACTTATGTTAATTATCCTCATGATGTTTGAGTATGTTTTGATGTCTTTGACAAAGGATTGAAGTGATCTTACAAACTAGATTACCTTTATGAAGATAGACGAAGGTGGTAGCTAATGATTCACTATGAAATTATCTAGTGTATTTAGTATATGCATGTTATGGGGATGAAAATAAGTTTTCAAGTGTGATCAAAATACATATAATCCAAATTGAAACTATTTAGAAGACTATAACGTATTGTTTATGATTTCCATATGTAAATATCCTTTGTAAAACTATGTATATTGTCTAAAAGGAAGGTTTTGATCTTAAAATGACAAATTTTGAACCCAAAATGTCACTAAAACATCAATAAAATCTCTAATCACCTTCATATTTATTTTATTGCTTTAATTAAATGGTTTTAGGCTTTAAAAATGTCTCCTGCATGAGTCTAAGATAATGTTTTTACCTCAAGAGATCTCAAATGTGTGAAATATTCCACCTTTTTCTCTCCAAAACTTATTAATATTTTTAAGATGTCTTTTGACTTGTATTATACCTCTTATTTCCATAAAATGGCATTTCAAAGCTTAAATCATGGAGAAAATAAATTAAAAGAGGTGTTTTCAATCATTTTTGCAAGTTTTACAGACTTGTACAAATAATTCCATACAAGGGAGTTTAGGAATTATAGGTGGGTGGTTCGTGGAATGTATTTTAGTGAAATTTAATGGATTAAGGATTTCAAATAGGCTAAGAAATTACCTTTCTCCATCAAAATCCTTTGCATCTTGGTAGAGCCCTTCATGTTTGAAGATGGTACAACCATGAGAGAGAATATCAAGATCTAAAATTTTGGGAAAAGGAAGGTACCCTAGATAGATTTAATATTTTGTAATTTATTCTTATTTTAACTCCCTATCCTTTATGAACAATCATTAACAATGTAGGGCACTCATAATGGCTTCTCCATTCAGGTAAGTAACTAGTTTTCCATGTTTTCTCATTTCTTAAGCATAGTGATAGAAAAATGGAATGTTATGCATCTTTTTAAGAGTCCAAACACTTTTCTATAAAATTATTCAACCTTATCTCACATGTGTGAGTCTCTAGATCCAAAGATGACATAAAATTCCAAATCTACATCCTGTAGGCAAGTTTGAAAGTTTGTAGGGTTTATGGTGGATTCAAAGTTGTCAAGACATGGTAAGATATTATATTACATGTTTCTTCATGATCATTTGTCTTTATTTTAGGTTTATCAAAATTTATTCAAGGTCTTACAACCAATCAACCATAAATCTTCCCTCAACACCCTCACATTCTTATTTATCATTTATAAAGGTAACTTAGCTTATGTAAAGGTAATTTGGAGAATCCTAAGTTTTTTTTCACCATGTATGTATGCTTCATCAGGTATGTCCAAACTATTATATCTAGTTAGATATATGTATACAAAGTGTCCATGATCCCTTTAAACTAGTGCAAGTATGGATTCATGAGTCATTCCATCCCCCCATGTTTCATTCCATCTTCATATACTTTGTCACTACCATTTCACCATTTTTATAAGCTTAACACTCCATCTTCATTCTCCCATATATCCCATTATCATCATATCACTACTTATTCATATCCACATCATGAATTAACTATTTCTGTAACATCAAGGGTGTTATGGATCATCATGCTCATGAATATGTGTTGTATAGACAAAATCCATGATAAAATAGTAATCTTCATTTACAACCAAGGTGGAAACATAGCCAAATATACTTCACGAAAGTGGTATAGAGAGAAATTTTGGAAGGATGTCTCAATGAAAGGGTTTTATTGAATTACCTAGTAGGTTTTTTTTTATGGATACGTTATTTCATAAATCATGTCATTGACCTTATCAAGGTATTATCCTATCTTAGTCCATAAAAACTACATAAAACTCCACCTATAATCATATGATTGCTATAATGCTCAGTGAGATAGGAGATTTCAAGGTGACCTTATGCTTGATATATGCTTTATGGATCATAAAATAGTGAAAATGGAAATATCATGTTTTATAGTGTCAAGAGAGTCAAGGGTTTGATGAAGTGGCTTGGTAGCCTATATAGTTAAAAAGTGACCTACAATCTTGATCCTATAGGTACTCATTTTGATCAAACCAACATCAAATTAACATAAAAAATAAGATAAGATAATGATATTTATTAAACTATATCACATTGTAGACAAACATAATATAAACAAGATGAAGAGTATATAAATAACTTTTTAAGGTATTTAGATTTAAAGGAATCATGATGTCAATCAATAATTCTAAAGTGTCATCTATAAGTGGCCTACTTGAAAGAGAGTGGGAGTCTAAACCCAATGAAGAGGTAGAGATGTTGGAAAATGATTATAACATAAATAGAGCTCCAATAAATATTAAAGGCTATTATCAAAGAGGGTAAGTTCTTAATTACTTATCCATATTCAAGTAAACCCCATAGGTAGCCTAAAATCCTACTTAGAGGGTCAATCATTCTCAGACCTAATTAAAGAAACAAAGATGAGTGAGATATGTCTTAATATTAATTAAAGAGTAAAAACTAGTTCAATGATTAAGAGAGGTTATAATATTGGTGGTTATCCTAATAGACCTAAATGATATAGCCAACATGCATCTATAGACAATCCCAAGAGACACAATCAATGCATATAGCCAGTCTTAAAGGATTTACTAGTTTTGAAGCCTATATAAGTGTAATCACACCTTTAATGTTGGTTTAATTACTCATTTTAATTATATTAGGATATGAATGCTATCCTTAATGTCATATTATTGGTGAAAACATTCACTATTCTATCTTATATCTATTGTAGTTTGTTAATAGTCTAGGATGAGACTAGGTGTGTTATTTGAAGTTTGAAGGCAAGATAAGAGGCTTATACTTTGTAAAATGTTTTGAATAAATTAAATATGTTATTAAATGTCTTAATATACTATTTTATGTATAAAATATTTATGTTTCAAGTTAAAATCATTGAGGGCTAGTTAAAGAAGAGAGACCTAAAATAGGCCCGTGCATTAGTATTGGTGGCATTCATGTCTGTTGAGTGTTTTTTTGAAGTCATAAAATACCTATGATAAAATTTAAATATTTGTTTCAAATATATCCAAGTGTAAAAGTCTTAGTTTTGAGGAAATACATTAATGGCCTTTTATGCCTATTGGACCTAGAACTGATAAGAGCAGATCTATGTATCGGATTAGGGATTATGAATGAGGTTGATATCACCTAAGGTTTAAGACACCTAAAGGGATAAATTAAAATTATGAAAAAAATTAATAATTATATAAAATTTCAGTTAATCAAAGAAAGCATTAACTCAATATGAAGACCACCCAGACCTGACTACTCAAAAACCCTAGGTGAAAAGAGAAAGGGGTGCAGGGTTGAGAGAAACCTATCCCAAATGACCTTACCTAACCAATAAAATACATATTATGATTCAATAAGAATCCATTAACATATTAGTCTATTAATGAATCCTTTTAAGTCTCTAAAATACTAACATCAATCACTCAGACTTACCAAGCCTGATAATGCCACCTACAGGTAACCACATGAGATTGTGTAAATAAAATTGGAGTTTGAGTGTTTGAAGACAAATAAATAAGATATAAAAAGGTGAAAAAATGGATATTATGATTATATTTATCTATAAATCTCTTATAATTAACTTAGACCTCTAATATTAGTATAGGCTTATTAAGCCTAAAAACCATGACTAGGCTTCAATCTCTGTCATCACACTTAAGACACTCTTATACTCTCCTAAGCATAAAATATGTCGTGATGATGTATAGGAATATGGTATAGGTCCTAATTATATGTTTTAATTATTATTGAAGGTTAACTTAAAATATTCCAGGTAGTTATTTCTATCCATCAATTCAAGTTCTTAAATATTTCACCACAAAAGGACTCGAAGCAAATTTTCTTAGCAAGAGTTAAGCACCCATATGTACTTGAAATTAATTTAGGAGAGAGAGTTTGTTTTAGGTTATAACTTTTATGAATCATTGATAATATTATAATCATGTCTATATTATATGTACAAGACTACAAGCCTCCCAACTTACATTCATATCTTAACACACCTTTTTCATGGGAACTCAAGATGCTGAAGAAATTTGGAGGGAAGTTTTTGTTTGGATGTTCATACTTTATAAGCCATCATTAAGATGGTATACCTAAAAAATCCTAAAATATAATAGTCTTGGAAAAGGTGAATATTTTGGAAAAAAAATACTCATGAATGATCTGATAAATACATGTAACATCTAATAAACTTAAAAGAGCCCCTAAAAATAGTACTATGTTGTATGGAACAATAAAAAAATAGTGTTTTTTCAATAAAAAGAGCATAAAAATAGGTATAATACATTTTAAGATTTTAAAATCATTGGATATGTTTTTTTGTCACTTGTTTCATCTTCCCAAGTAATATACACCCAAAACTATGACTAGAAACTCCTTTATAAGTCTCTTATAAATAGCTAGTTTGTATAAATGAAGGAGAAGGTGACTTAGTCACCTAGTTTGTTAAGGTTGTTGGTGTGAACTAATAAAAAATGACTATGAAATGATTTATATGTTTATTTATACCTTATACTCATATATTTACAAGTTATCCAGGTTTCATATAGGATTTTATGTCCATCAAATACAAATAATTAGGCTACTAGGCCTAATTGGCCTATTTAGCCTACTTGATCAACAAGTAAAGTTGAATAATGGTATAAGGAAACTATTAAGAGATTTAATGAATATTAATTACACCATTTAATTAATCATTAAGTTTAAATAATTGTACATTCCATGGTCCTAATAGAGGAAGAAGTCATTTTATTGACTTGGTCATATGCTCAAAAGGAGGAGAGGCTATTGTACACTAGATGATGACATAATTACATCTCATTAATATTATAAATAATAATAAGATAATATATTTTACAAAAAATGGTGTATATCTATTCAAGAGGGGTTGAAAAAGTCAACCACATCCTTCATTACCCCATCCCAATGCTTGAGTCATTGAAGAGCATCAAGCATGAAGAGTATTTTGGAGGAATGTGTAACTATTTTGTAATTACAATAAGAATTGAATATGTTAATTTATAACATAAATCTCTCCTACATGCCATTATCCACTTATTTATCTTCTCTTTATACTATTTATTTAAGCTTAAAAGGCCTTAGTTAAAAATTCCTCTGCTAGGTATGAGGAAAATTTACCTAATTTTGTACTTGTAAACATATTAGACTTAATAATAAATTATTTCAACTATTTCATGGTGATGTCTTGTGTGTTTATACTTTTTTATATTTTAAAATATGATGGATATCCATCCCTTATATGTCCTTGTTCACCTAAGTACAAATAAGGTGTCTTATGTAGGTTATCTGGTGTGTAAAAGTGTTGGTGATGAAGTTTGAAGTGTGATTTGATTTGTAAGAGTCTCATAGTAGACCTTATTTTCATGTCTTTTACACTCTAGTTACCTAATACAACATTTACATGAAATTTATTTTCATATAAACCCTTGAATATGGTCGTTTAATTGTGTGTTTAGTGCATTAGTATTGTTAAGAGTCTAAATTAAGTGGATGCATGTTTACATTGGTACATCACCACCACTTAAAGTATATTTGATTTATATAATTTGTATCCCTTTTCACCCAAATAGTAATATGTTTTATAAAAGTAATCCAAAAATGATATACTAAGGGATATAACCCCATAATCTAAAGGGCTGATCTAGATATAAGGTGACCCATAGCCATAGCCTTTAGGTCATTCCCATGTTAGTCTAAGTTTGAATAAAAATTGAACACTCTCCTTCATAGGGTGTAACTTGGGTTTATAATAGTTTTAGCATGTGTGCTGGGATATATTTAAGCATTTAAGCCTTCAAAAAATCATCTTGGCCATCTTAGGTATCCTTAAACACTCATAGGATAGGTTATAATCAGGAGTTCATGATGAGGGTCATCACAAGGTCAACATTTCATAGTAAGAACTATGTATATTGTTAGTTGTTTTGATATTCATATGTCTTTTGATAATTTATGGCTGCATATGGAGTAAAATTATATCACACACACTTCCTTATCAACATCCCTATAACTCATATCAATCCTATTATGAAACCTACCAACCCTACCATGATCTATGTCAACCGTATGATGATCCCAACCAATACTATATTAAACCCTATAAGCAGTATGGTGGTTCACACCAACCATATGATATCTCTCATCAACCCCTTAGTAACCCAATCACACACCTTAATATCCTCATAAACCTTGTTACCCTCCCTATGAGCCATATCAATTTCAAGGTCAGCCTCATTACCAAAATGCTCTCCCTCTTTCCCTCTCTAACCACCCATTAAAAATTCACATAATTTTTTTGATAAGTTGGAAGAGTTAGAGAGTATGAGCCAAATCATTTTTAATGAAATATTAGCCTTGAAACAATAAAAATCATGTAACTAATTTCATGAGTCTTCACCTCTTTCTACCTCAGCCAATATCCTCATATTGTAATTCCATTTTAGTATTAAGTGCCTCCATTCATTCCCAAATATTAAATAAATAAAATGAAAGAGGATCCTAAACCTAAGTTTCCAATTTGGAAACAAATTTAGTAGTCAAGGGAGAGAGAAGAGCATTCAAGCATAAACCCAAGTGTTAAAGTGGAAGGCAAGATTGAGATAATTCAACCCCCACCCCTCCCTCCTCAAAATTATATGGCCTTACCCTAAAATAAGTATATTAAAGAATATATGAAGTATAAATAAGAAGTTATGGTTGTCAAATTTGAAAATCCTAATGAGCATGATAAAAAATTTACAACACCATTAGATTTGACTCACCTTCTTGAGCTCTTTAAAGGATCCATAATTCCATCCCTTCAGAAGGATACTCTTATTTGTGATATAGATGAAGAATAAACAAATATATTGATATAGTATGAGATTGAATTGAGTGAGAAAGAAGAGAAAATCATCATTGGGACACCCCTTGCCAAGGATAAGTGTGAATCAGTCTTTCATAGTGTAAAAGAGGATGAAATCTAAGAGGTTGCTTGGATGAAATATAAGTTTCAAGAATAATACACTATAATTTAAAAAGAATAATATGGTTCCAAATATATCATTTATGATATTTTAGCCACTCTTTTTCATGACAACCCTGATGATTGTAAGAGTGAGGCATCTATAGAACCTGTAGTAGTTGTAATAGACAAGTGTAGGCTAGCCAATGAGGATGATGGACAAGTTAAATTTGAGAGCATGAAAAATCATTAGGTTATTGTTAAAGATGAATAAATTTCAAAAGACCAATAAAATATATTAGATAATGACTTGTAGCCCCATGAACATGATCAATAAGGTGAAATTTTAAATTGTGATGTGCCTACTCCTACACCTACCATTAAATTTGAAGAGAGTCCAATCACACTTGAGATAGGTGAAAACCAATCAATGGAATTATTTGAGATCATAAAATTAGGATAATATTTACTTGAAAGTGATTAAATTTAGATTTATATAAGAAGTTCCATAAATCAATAAGGAGTCAACCCTCTAAACACACCATTCTAAGAAGTTGTCTTATCAGGAGGTGATTTGTTTGATCTTTTCAAGCAAGGTTATCAACTCCTCAACCCATATAAAAATGTCTCTTCACTCTTAGAAGGTAGAAATAAAATAAAATGGACTAAATAAGTCATAAAACTAGATATAGATCTCTTATAAGCTAGCCTTCTAGCCATATCACAAGGGCAACCTCAAACTATTCATCATGATCAAGAGAAAATTATGATTGGGGTAGAAATTATATTATTGATACAAGGGAGGTAGATATGGGATGAGTATGATTTGGTTTTGGAATAATTTATTCAACCCATGAATTTTAAGATGGAACCAAGAGGTCTAGATGCTTTCCTAAGAGGCCATGAACATGCTAATTCTACTAGTTATAAGTGGGAGCTCTCATACAATGAGAAGTGATTGATTGGACTCAAATCAAGATGTTGTCACTAGACCTCATGGTGACATAGTTACCAAAGAAGTGTTCCATTTTATATTAGAGGAAAGAGTTTGACCTCAGGTTAGTTTTTTTAGTGTTTTTTTATCTTGTTTAAATAAGTGGTTAGTACAATTTTGTAGTTAGCTCTTTTGTTGTTTTAAAGTTAGGTATGTTTCTTAGGATTAGCTGTGTTTATTTTGTTATATTTTTTGTCATGTTATTTTTTTGTAGTCTAAAGAGGTTTTAGAAAGTACTAAATATGAATGCCAATCCAATAAAAAATGGTCATCGAATCATACTTCTATGTATGAGTCATCATTATCATGAAAATGAATGGGTTCACTTGACCAACAGGCTGATCAACCCCTATGAGTTACCAAAAATGTTGGAAATTTAGCCTTCAAAGGCTATATTCTAACCCTTATAACCAAAAAACTTTTCATGGCACCCATCGAAGCCTCTATATGGTATTATCCTAAGTGATGATTTCTCTTAACTAATTATTGAAGTCATTCAACTCTCTCAAAGTTATCATTAAGTCTATTTATGACCACCATATGTCCTAGATGTCTGGGGTCCTTAGGTGATGTTCTTGATCATCATAATGTTAATTGGCTATCATATGAAGGGAGTAGGTCCCAATGTCTTGTCATTATCATGTCTTTGTTTCAACTTGTGTTAATTATCCTCATGATGTTTGAGTATATTTGGATGTCTTTGAAAAAGGATTAAAGTGATATTATGATCTAAAGTACCTTAATGAAGATAGATTAAGGTGGTGCCTGATGACTCACTATGAAATTATCTAGTGTATTCAGTATATGCAAGGTATGGGGTTAGCTATAAGCTTTAAAGTGTGATAAAAATACATGGAATCCAAATTAAAACCTTTTAGAAGACTATAACATACTATTTATGATTTTCATTGGCCAATATGCTTTGTGAAACTGTGTATATTGTCTAAAAGGAAGGTTCTACTCTAAAAATGACAAATTTTGACCTCAAAATTTAATTGAAGAATAATTAACATCTCTAATCACACTCATATTCATGTTATTGCTTTATTCAAATGGTTTTAGGATTTGAAAATGTCTCCTCTACAAGTCTAAAACATTGTTTTGCCCTCAAGAGAGCTCACACATGTGAAGTATGCCTCCTTTTACTTTCCAAAACTTATTTATTGTTTTGAATTTTGAATCGTATTATCCATCTTTTAACCCTAAAATGGTGGCTCAAATCATGAATCATGGAGAAATTATAGGAAAAGAGGTTTTTTCAACCATTTTTATAAGTTGTATAGACTTGTGCAGATAGTTCCATACAAGGGAGGTAACTATAATTTAGGTATGGTCATGGAAATTATATCAATGGATTTTTATGGCAAAAGGATGTCAAACAATCCAAGAATTTACCCTCTCTCTCTCCATCAAAATCCTTTGCAGTTTGGAAGATCCCTTTAAGTTTATAGATGGTACAACCATATGAGAGAATATTAGGATTTGAAATTTTGGGAAAAGGAGGGGACCCTAGATAAATTTAATATTTGGGTATTTTTTATTAGTTATAATATCTCTCCTTTATTAACAATAATTAATAATTTAGGGCACTGACAATGGCTTCTTCATTTAGGTAAGAAACTAATTTTCCATGTTTTATCCTTTCCTAAACATGGTAATATAAAAATGGAAGGTTATAGACCTTGTTAAGAGTATAAAACACTTTAAAAATACATTATTCAAAATCATCTCACATATTTGAGTCTATATAGATTAAAATACATAAAATACCAAAATTTTAGTTTATAGGCAAGTTTGAAAGGTTATATAGTTCATGGTGGATTCAAGGTTGTCAAGACATAGTAAGAGATTCTATGAATTTTTTCTTCATGATCAGGTGTCCTTGTTTTAGGTTGATCAAAGTTTATTAAAGGTATCATATCCATTAAAAAATAAATATACCCTCAACACCCTTACAATCTCATTTAGCATATCTTAATGTAGCATAACATATGTTAAGCTAATTTGGAGAATCCTAGGTTTCTGATTCCAATATGTATGCTTCATCAAGGATATCCAAACTATTATATCCAATTATTTATATGTATAATATTTGTCTATTATCCCTTTATACTATTTTAAATATGAATTAATTATTCATTCAATCCCCTATGTTTAATTCCATCTTCATACACTTTATCACTACCATGTCACCATTGTTATAATCTTATCACTCGATATTCATTCTCCCATATATCCCATTATCATCATATCACTAATTATTAATATAAACATAATGAATCCACTATTTTGGTAATATAAAGGGTTTTATGGATCATCATGATCATTAATATGTTTTTTATATCCTTAATCCATGCTAAAATAATAATTTTCACTTACAACTAAGGTGAAAACATAGTCAAATATCATTGATGAAAGTTGTATATAGAGAAAGTTTACAAGGATGTCTAAGTGAAATGGTTTGATTTAGATACCCATAGGTTGTTTCCAATGGATAATTGAGTTCATAAATCATGTCATTAACCTTTGAAAGGTCTCATCCTATCTAAGTCCATAAAAACTACATAAACCTCTACCTACATTCATATGATTGCTATAATGCTCATTGAGATAGGTGATTTCAAGGTGACATTGTGCTTTATATATGATTTATGGATAATTAAATAGTGATAATGTAAATATCATGGTTGAAAATGTCAAGATATTTATAGGCTTGATGAAGTGGATTGGTAGCTTATATAGTCAAAAAGTGATATATAGACCCCAACATGTAGGTCTTCATTTTTATCAAACCAACATTAAATTAACATAAAAACTAAGCTAAGATAGTGATATTTATTTATCTCTCTCTAATTGAAAATATATATAATATAAATAGGATGAATATCATCTAATTCACTTATTAAGTTAGTGATAATTAAAGGAATCATAAGCTAAGTCAATAAATCTATAGTGTAATCTACAGGTGGCCTACTTGAAAGAGAGTGGGAGTAAAAACCAAATGAAGAGGAAAATATTTTTGGGAATGATGATAACTAAAATATATCTCCAATAAATACTCAAGTCTATTGGCAAGGAGGGTAAGTTATAAACACCTTATACATAGTTAAATGACCCTAATAGGTAGCCTATAATGCTAATTAGAGGGTTAATCATTATCAAACCTAAGTAAAGAAATAAATATGAGTGAGAGAGGTTTTAAGGTTAATTTAAGAGTAAAATACAATTAAATTATTAAGAGAGGCTAAAATATTGGTGATAATCCCAATAGACCTAAAGGATATAACCAACATGCATCTATAGCTAGTACCAAGAGACATAGTCAATGCATATAGCCAGTCTTAGAAGAGTTTGTGGTTTTGAATCCTCTATAGGTGTGATAATGCATTTAATTTTTTTACAAGAAGGAATTATAATTACATTAAGATACTCATTCTATCCTCAAGATCATATTTTTGGTGCAAACATTCGTTATTCTATCTCAGAGAAATTATTGTCTATTAATAGTCTATGATGAGACTAGGTAGGTTATTTGAAGTTTGAAGGCAAGATAGGAAGCTTACACTTCATTATTTTTTTTGAGTCAATGAAATATTTTAGTAAAGTTATTCATATAATCTTTTAGGTATAAAATATTTAGGTTTCAATTTAAAATCATTTAGGGCTAGCTAAATAAGAGAGACCTAAAAGAGGCTTATGAACTAATATTGATGGAATTCATGTGTGTTTAGTAGTTATTTTAAGACAATAGATACATGTTAAAATTTTCAAAGACATGTTTCAAATAAATCCAAGTGAAAATTTCTCAATTTTTTGGAAAGACACTAATGGCCTTTTAGGCCTATTAGACTTAGAATTGATAAGAACCTACCTATATAATAGATTAGGAATTATGAATGAGGCTAAGATTACCCAAGGTTGAAGAAATCTAAGGGGATAAATGAAACTTTTGATAAAATCTAATAATGATTGGAAATTTAGGTTAATAAAATAAATCATTAACTTAGTACAATGACCACCTGGACCTGACTGCTCAAAAACCATATGTAAGGAAACAAAGGGGTATGCAAGGTTGAGAGAAATCTATCAAAAAGGATCTTACCTAACCCAAAAAGTTAATCTTATAAGTAATTAAAACTCCATTAACATATTAAGAGAGACATTAAACCTTTTAATTATTTATCATACTAACATCAACCACTTAGACTTAACAAGCACGATAGTGTTACCTATAAGGAACCACATGAAAATATGGAAATAGAATTGGGTTTTGAGTGTTTGAAGACAAATAAATAATATATAAATAGGTGAGAAAATGGATATTATTATTATATTGATATCTCTAACTTTATTATAGTTCATTTAGACCTAGAATATTAGTATTGGCTTATTAGGCCTAAAAAGCATGATTGAGCCGCAAGCTCTATCATCACACTTGAGACACTCTTAGAATATCCTAAGAATAAATGATGTCATGATGAAGTATAGGAATGTGTTTATATGTACTAATGAGATTTTTCAAATATATAAAATCATGTATGATGGCCATTTTAGTTTTGAAGGCTAACTTGAACTACATAGTTGAGGAAGCTAATTCTAGATATCATTTCAAGTGTTTGGATCTTTCACCATAGAGAGACTTGAATAAAATGCTTGTAGAAAAAGATAGGCAGCCATATGCACTTGTAATTAATTGAGGAGAGATTTGGTTTTATCATATAACTTTTATGAATAATTTATTTAGACTATAATCATGTCTAAATTGTCTACAAAATAGTATAAGCTTACCAACTTACTTTCATATCTTAACACACATTTTGCATGGGAAGTCAAGATGATCAAGAATGTTGAAGGGGTCTAGGGACTAAAGATACATAAAAATAAATTTTGGTTTGTAGGTACATAATTTATAAACCATCATTAATATGGTGGACCACCAATATCCTCCTTAAACCCTTCTTCAGAATAGTATTATAAAACTTGAAGGTTTTGTTAAAAAAATACTCATGAATGATCTAATAAATACCTAGAAAATCTAAAAAACTCAAAGGAACACCTTAAAATAGTATTTCATTATATGTAAACTATATCTAGTCATATAAAATGAAAATTTTGTTTATTTTATTATGGATAATGATACCCAATCCATAGGTCCTCCTACTTGCTTGCATAACCCTTTTAGGCTCTTCTTTCATTGATTCCCAGTCATCCATAACTTTCTAGACTTAACCCTTTCAGACCTAGGTAGATCTCTTAGGCCTAGATCTATCCCCATAGGTCTTATTACCTCTTAATAACAATTCCAAATTGTGATAGGAGCACTAAAACATAGGGTGTCTAGTTTTCAATGCTATTATCTAAGTGCAAAATAGGTTCTAACGGTCATTTTCTCTTAGATCCTAGTTCATGTCAATTGAATGTAAATTAATTTAACATTTCATCATTAAATAACCTATAAAATGTCATTAAAATTCTATTTATAAGGTTTGGTACTCAATTATAAGAGAGAAGAAAGAATACAAGCAAGATGACTCAAGCACTCTTCCCTATTCTCTACATACAACTATCCAATAGTCTTTCAAGCTTATTCAAATATTAATACCAAACCATAGTCATTCCAAGTAAACCCAATTTAAAATTTACTTGAATTTTCATCACACTATTTCACTAATCACTTCAATGGGAGAACTACATATAACTTGATCCCTCCTTGGAGTATTGGTATGTAGGTAACATGCCCACACATGGAGTGTGAAGTGCATCCAATGTATCCTTTATACACTAACCCCTTTTCCCTATTCTCCAAAGTTCCATTTAATTGTATAGAAGACACAAGCACATGAATAATTATATCTATAAGGAGTTATATTGATAGCAATGATCTAAAATTTGTACATAGGCTCACATAAATGCTATGAACAAAAACTAAAGAAATCATATCTCTATGAGCAGTTTGGACAACAGAAGCAAGACCAAGACTACAACACCAAACAACAGGGTGTCCTATTTTTTGTGGTCCTATTAAATTAATAAATAAACTCTAGATCTTAGTTTTTGATAGTGTCCCAGTCCTATTCCTCGAGTATCAAACTCTATCTCAACCGTAATAGCCTAGAATTAGCTAAGTCATATTTTCTCTCACTCATTACTATTTTTAGAAAAGGCAAAAATACTATTTTTGTACATAAAATTAGTGGCTTAATTATATAATATTATTTAATAATTTTATATACTTAGAATTATTTATTATTTAGTAATTAAACATCTAATTTCCAAAAAATAATAAATCATTTGGTGAACCTAACTTACTTTGAATTTTGCATAAAAACTCTAGAAACCCTAGGGTAAATTCCTAGCTGATATTTCACATTAATTTATTAGTTTTTTTATTGAATATTAAAATAAAAAATTCCTCTCAAATTTTAAAATTTTATAGTAAATTTTAAGATAAATTTATTTCAAACCCTAGTTTCATCAACTAGCTCCTAGTAATTTTCCAATAGTTTTCCAAACTTTCTCTAGATTTGTAGTTGCATATTAAAATTAGAAAATCACTGCAAAATTCAAAAACTTAGTAATTTCAAAAAAAAATATTTTTCTTAAAATCCTAGTTACATCTACTAGGTCCCATTAAATCGAGCATTTTCCCATAATTTTTTGAAGCATACTTAGCTTAGAAATTTAATTTCTATTTCAAAAATTCATAGTATTTTGTAAAAGTATTTTTTAAAAAATCCTTAGTTGCATGTACTAGCTCCTATTTTACTTCTTGAGGTATCACCTTACATGTTTGGCAGCTCCATATCCATTTTATGCATATTCTACTTCCTTGTTTAGATTATATCAATTTAATCTTTTATATTATTATCCAAGTTGTTTTCATTATTTAGTGGAAATCCTCCAAAATTCACCCACATTCCTTCAACTCAGCCATATAAAATGGATAAACACCTAGTTCAGACTCTAGCTTTAGATTCTACACATATAGACTATACCAATTTTAATGAGAATGATTTAAACAATGGCCAATATGAGAATACCACTGATGATGTATGCACCAATGCTCATGCTCCACCACATTGGACTACTAATCCACTTCTACCCATTATTGATAATGAAGTTGTACTTAACAAACATTTCATCCTCTAATATTTTAGAGAAAGACTTAAGGAATAGCCTAAATATTATACACTAATTTTACAATCTATCATGGAAATAAAAAAAGGCTAAATAAGTTGAGTTTTCTATCCCCATAGAGCAACTAGTTAAAAATGACACTATGGGGGAAATTATATCTCAAAAACTCTTTATAGCATCCCAACCTACGTCTATGCCACCAGTTATAGCTAGTGCATCCCTCTCTCCTGATGTGATAGCCCTTGTGCAAGAGATAATATCTCTTTAATCCAAGGTGCTACATCTTGAGTAAGGTACCACTAGGCCTACATAGGCTTTGAATTTTTTTTCTCTTTTTCATACACCATTGGCATGTCACATTGCTTCTAAACCCTTTCCACAAGGTTTTTTAAAAACCTAAGCTTACTCTTTATGATGGCAAGGGTGATCTAGAGACATATTTGAGAGCTTTTTATGTAGCATGGTTGGATTGTTTACTAAATGACTGAATAATTACCAAGATTTTTCCATGAATTTTAAAGGATTATGCTTTACAATGGTTCTATAGTATACTAAATTAGTCAGTCAATGCATTCAATCCTTTAGCTGACATGTTCCTAGCACATTTTAGTATCAACATTGGTGATAATGTATCTTATGCAAAACAAAACATAAATCAAATGAGCATCTCATAGACTATGTGCTTTGATATAAGACCATCCTGGCTAAGATGACTATCCCCATAGTAGATCAAGAGCTATAGGAATAGAGCCTTATACTAGAATTTCATGAATTTATTATGTCCAAAAGATTTTCTTCCTTCACTAAATTATGTCATACATTAAAAAAATATAAGTGAAACTCATTTTAATGTGCAAAATCAAGTATACAAGCATTCCAAATGCAATAAACAAGGGTAATAGCAAAGTCTCATACAAGGTCAAAGTCAATGATAATAATAAAAATCAGCCAATAGTCAATGCAGCTTTAGATCCCCCTGAGCATGTGGTTTTATCAGCACCTCCTCAACATGTATTTACCAATCTACTAGTTTCTCCAAATAGATTTTTACAATAGTTATTGGAATATAACATCATTACTCTCCCTCTTATTTAGTAAGTTGACCTAGTAAATCCTCTTCTATGGGGATATGAAGGTATTTTGTGACTTTCACAGGGCATCAGGCCACCCTATAAATAAATGAATTAGTTTGAGACAAGATATAGGACTTGATAGATGACAACCTACTTGATCTTGGCACTTCAGTTGAGCCTCCACAGGCTAAGCCAACACATGATAAGGCTTTGAAAATCTTCTAAGATCCATTCCCACAATGTTCTGAGGAAGATAAAGGAGACACATTAGGATTTCACCACAAATAATTAGCTTGGTGTGTTTTGCATTGCCAATTCTTATTTGTCTCATGTGTGTGCCTTAAGACATTTTCAGATGTCCTTTGCTTCTATGTATTGTGTGTGACTTAGGACATTTTACTATGTCCTTTGATTCTATTCATATGTGTACCTTTGGACATTTTCCAATGTCCCTTCCATGTACTCTTTTATGTGATTATGGCTTTCATACCAACTTGCTTGTTTTAACTATATGTGTATGTGGCATTTGAACATGCCTTATATTCTTGTTTTCTAGTTTGAGTGACATGTGCCCATGTCCCTTATTTTCTTGTCCCTTTGGCCACTCTTTTATGTTTCTTTCTTATTTCCTTATGTGCTTGTTGCTTGATTACTTTTAATTGTTTGCAATGCCATGATCCAAATCATGCATTAACTTGCTTCTTAGATGCCATGATGGACATAATTCTTTATCCCTCCATGACAACTAACAACTAACACTTCCAATTCTAATTCAATACATTACAAATGATTTTACATTATTATATCTATCTAGACATACCCATGTTGATATAATAATCTCTCAATATAAACAATGATATATCTTGAGATATCTTATCAATTATCATTGCTATATAATATATTTTGCATCATAACACACTTGCAAGGATCTTTATTTTGAGGGAAATCATTTTAGGGTCTCCATTCCTACGCTCATAAGAGGGGGAAAGAAATAAGTGTTTTTTCATAGAGATCAGATCTCCTATTAACCAAAAAAATATAGTTTTAAAATAATCAGAATAGAAACTAGACCTCAAACTAGTTAAAATAGACTAGGCAAATAGTCAATAATCTAGAACAATCATCAAATTTGACCCAAGACAATATTGCCAAGACTAGAATACAATGTCAATGGTTCTATTGTCCATTTCTAGTGCTCCTATCCAAATAGTAGAAAAACCAAAATTTCTAGAAGTAGGTAAAAAATAAGTTTAACTATAGATTTGCATAGCTAGACCAATTCAAAATCAATATTTTAAATACACATTTTTCTCATAAAATTTATATATAGGGGGCATCATGCATGTCATGATGGCTCTCCCTTAAATTTTTGGATAGGGTAGTTGGTACAACATCTTGATCATAATCCATGTTTTAGAGACCATTGGTTGGTGGAAATCTGCATGACACATTTATTTTTTTTCTTTCCAAGTTTAGCATTACCCATGTATTCTGAGTAGTTGCATGCCTTACTCCATCTATAAGTGGTTAGCATAATTTTGGTTTAGATTCCATACAAGCCTAAATTTTGAGTTTTTAAGTTCTTGAGTTGCTTCTAGATAAGCTAGATTTTTAGTTTCAAAGTATCTTTCATATAATCCTAATCTCCATCTTTTAGAGTGGCCAGGAGTGGCCTAGTTTCTAGCATACATTCAGATATCCATGACAACATTCTCAGATCATAATACATTGATAGGCTTTAAGAGACATCTCATATGATATATATTTCATACTGATATCATTTCATAGATTCACTTCATGGGGCAATGATGGAGCTAAAAGACTAGCTAGCCTTTATACTATTAAGCCATCTATTCAGAGGAATTGGACACACAGTCCAAACATCATTCAACACATGCATGAATACCTATCTTCACTTAGTGGGTAATGATGGAGCCAAAGGCATAGCCTTTTCCTTCTTGATCCACTTCTAGGAAATTTATCACTTAGCTCTATTTATGATATTACTCTTGGTATAATGTTATCTAGCATTAGCAAGCATCAAAATAGTTTTTGTATTGGTCTGTGTATCTAGTAACGTGTATTCATTCCTTTCTCTTCCTCTTTATTACCCAACTTTGTACATTCTTATTTTAGATATAAAATATCTAGTAATAAATGATCTACTCTTATTTTTCCATATAGACTCACACTTCAAAACATGATCTCTCTATGCACAACCCAACATCACAATAACATCATGAGCTTCACTCTTATAGGTAAGTTCAGGCTTTATCCTAGTATTTTGCTTTGCTAAATCACTAAAATAAAGGGTGAGGGGGAAATGCAATCATATAAAAATGTAAAACTAGTAAATTGAATGTGGCTAATGACACCCAGCCCATAGGCCCCTCTTGTTTTCTCTCATGATCCTCATAGTCTTATTTTTACTGATTCCCAATCATCCATAACCTTCTAGACCTGATCCTAGTTGAGCCAGGACCTTATTTTAATGACCAATCTATTCCCCCAAGTACCATCTCCCTTAGAAAATAACTCCATACTAGGACAACAGCACTAATACCACTCTTATATGCTTTTAGTGATATTTTCCAAGCTCATTTATAGCCCCAATGGTCAATTCCTTCTAGTTTTTCATCCTTGTCCTTGTCGACCAAATGCAATAAAAATAAATCCATGACCAATATATCCCTATAAAATCCCATTCAAAGATCATTTGGAAAGGGTTAGTAAATATCATAAAGCAAACAAGAATACAAGAAATACTACTCAAGCATATTTCCCTATTCTTTGCATATAGCCATCCAATACTGTTTCTAGCTTATTTGAATCCTTACACTATTCCCTAGTCATCTCAAGTACACACAATTTAACATTTCCTTGCATTCTCATATCACAATTTCACCAAGAACTTTAAAATTGAGAACTACATATGGACTAATCCTTCTTCGGAGTATTGGTATGTAGACAACATGCCCACATAAGCAGTATGGATCCATGTCTATTGAATCTTGCACACACAAGCCCTCCTCTTATTTGAAATTGGTCATAGTACAGTGGAATATATGGTTTGAAGATAAAATATACTCTATATAGATCCCTATAGACTTATGATTGCCAAAACTTTAGAGATAAGGTCACACAAATCTATCAAACAAAAGCCATAAATCTCAGACCCTCAAGACAATAGCATCAGATAAGGACTACAACATGGATGCCAATCCTATCCATTTTTGGTGCTCTTATCCAATCAAGAAATTATGTTTAGATATCAATTTGTGATAGTCTCCTAGTCCTACATAGTCAATATCAACTTCTATCTCAATCAGATCAACATAGTTTTAAGATGAGTTTGATTTCTCTCTATTCACTTGTTATTTTTAGAAAGTCTAAACAACATTTAGAATTAACAAATTAGTAGTTTAACTATGGAATAATTATTGACTAATTTTACTACTCAAACCCTTTAACTAAAATAGGAATAAAAACCCCAATTATTCCCAAAATTGTTAAAATAGTTCCTTAGATTATACGTACCTCTCTAGAACTACTGAAAAGCATGAATTTAATCTATATTATCCTCTGATACCTTATCATCTTCACCTAAGAATGGAAATTCATGAGTTTAAAATAATATATTAGTACTTAAAGAGCTAAGATCTTTGTGTGATTATGGTAGGTTATTCATCTAATCCTTTCTGACTATTTCCATTTGAAATATTTTGAATGCTACATAGAACTCTACATAGTCAAGCTCACCATGGTGAGAGGTGTTGTTAATTCTACACCAATTGGGAAGAGCTATTTTTTCCATGTTGATTTCTATAATTTTATTAGGATGATCTATACTATTTATAGGCATGTTTAAAGGTTAGTTATATCTCTAAAATCTAGCATTCTGATTACCAATTGGTTTATTGGTGTTGCCCATCCTTCTTTGCATATTTAAGAAATCATTTATCAACTTTTGAACCATTTTCTAAATAGAATCCATTTCTAATTTTTTAGAGTAAGTATCTTATAAAATAGTAGCAGGAAATGTAGATGATTTTTGGTTCTATTCTTAGATATTTTTTTGCATGTGATTGTATAAGAATTTGTAGTTTTGTTGCACTGTTTACATCATGGGAGGCAATGTATATAGCTAGTTCAAATTTAGTGTTGGGACATTTTGCTTTGCATGTGGAATTGGAGTCAATGTGGTAAGGCTATATTAGATGTTAGACATAGTGGGTACTTGAGAATTGAGTTGTCTATCGATATTAATGGATATTTTAAATGCCCATACCAAAATATTAGGTACAATATCTCTCCTTAGGAACACCATGATAGTTGGATCTAGTGCATTATTGTATATCTCTAATGATAATGCTTCTTATGGATTATATCTTGCATTCAACTAGTTGTACATCTTTTAGAACATCATGTTGAAAATTTAAATAGGCTAAATAGGATCTCTCTTCATAATGGTGAAGTGATGGTATACCAAACCAATGTTGGTGACATATCCAAACTATGAAAGAAAAGTTGCCTCACATTCAATGCAAGAGGTGATAGATTTATTCAGATTTAAATACCAATAATAAATATAATCCATTAATGTAAAAGGGAATAATTTACATGTAACATCCTCATCAATGACATTCATTAGCCTCATAGCAGCTTTAATATATTTTGTGTTCCTATGTTATCTTTGCTCTTAAAGGAGCAAAATAAAGCAGGTACTTTTTGGGATTCCAAGGTAAATCATGCACATCTCTTAGGATGGTAATAGAAGATCTAACTAACTAATGTTGAGCCATTGGTTGATTAAAAAGTAAAGAGTTCCTTACAGGTAAGTGGTTCCCTACTAGAGGAGGTGGATTGTTCTAAACTGGGACTATTTTCATAGTTTTAGGTCTCCTATGATTTGTTAGGGGGGAGATTAAAAAACTAGCTTGGGAATTAGATCTGGTCACTCTCTTAGTGACTTTAATGCAAATCTATGGAAAAGATGACTACTATTATTGAGGGTATTTCCCTCTTTGTATAACCAATTACTATTGATGTGGGTTTTATGCACATCATAGTGTAAAAAGGTAAACTCTAACATTTTAGGATCTCAATGGAGCTAAATTACACTCTAAGGCATGAGTTATAGCTATGCAATCTTTGACAACCTATTAATGGAATAGCTAGTAGGACATGTATGTTATTGATGAGATTTTATAGATGGAGGTGTTATCCCTAAAAGGTAGTTAATATCTATGTGATTTGGATGAAAGGTTGGCTTCTAATCTAATGTGGGTAGATCTCAAAACAAACTCAAAAAAGGAGGGCAGGGTAACATAGAAAAGAAGGCTTTGTAGTTCTTAGGAAATACTTATTTAGTTGGTTTCTAAAAGGACAAGTGATCTTAGAACCTATGCCTATTACTATTATTAATTTCACACACACAATTAGACACACTAAAAAGCCTAATGTAATACTGATGTAGGAAATTCACATGCCTCAAACAAAGGTCACTCCTTTAAGAGAAGATATTTCACACTCTTACTTAGGAGACTATGGCTTGGGATAGAAAAGTATCTAAGGTGGATATTACACACATAGAGAAAACTACATCAAAGAAAGCACTCATGCATATTCCTAATTATGAATCAATCAACTTAATTGACTTAATCAATATAATTGACCAATCTTTCAACAACTATTGTACATCTAAGATTAGTACATTAATCAAGAATTCATTCATAGGTATCGCACACTAAATATTATTGAAACACATAATGAAAGAAAGTAACAACTAATTACACACAAATTGGAAAGAAAATACAAAAACACATTCACTGATGATAAAAATATATGTTTCTCTTGTATTCAAAATTGTCTTACAAAAATCTAAGTTAGATTATAATTATTTATATAAACACGGGGAATGGGTCACCTCATCCTCCAAGCCTATGCAAATTCATTACATGTGATAATTAGAAATAATGTTATAACTATGGCCAAAATTGTATAAGATTCATCTTACAGTTATGAGTTTATGTTAGCCTTTACAAGAGATATGCAACATGTATATGTGTATAACGGATTTTTTTTACAATTATAGCTTGAAATGCATGAAATATAAAAATATATGTAGAAATAACTCCTTTATAGGTTATGAGAATAACCTATTAAATACATTAAATTAGCCACCTTCAAATGGAACATAGACATATGTCCAAGACATGTATCACTTTACTAATATTTTAGAATCAGTGACACTATTATTTGTTATGACTAATTTAAATGAAATATGCATTGCATGTTTCCCATGCCTTTATAGAATATTCCTTTGGAAGTATTTATAGGGTATTTAACTCAAAATAATTGATAGTGTTAGCTTAATTAACTTTTGAGATGCCTCTACAATTATAACATTCTCTTGTTATGTTTTTGAATCTTCACTTTCATGTTTCCTGACTAGATTATGTCTAAGCCATGTGTGTTTATATTCCTGATCTAGATTAACTATGAGGCCCAATGGATATCAATAAATATAGCTCAAGTATCTAAATATCTACCTATTTTATCTATTATGTTTACTATCTTTGAAAATGTGACATATGTCAACACCTTATTGAGTTTCAATCCTTGAAAAAGTCTACCTAGGACTTGCACCATTGATATGCTTCATGATGGAACATGAGTGTGCCACTTATCAACTCTATGGGGTTATATGTGTACTTTATAGTCCTAGTTCAAATGCTTTTATGCTAATTGTAGATAATATAAAACTTTATTAGATGTTGAAATTCCTTGGGATATCTTAGGGATGACCTAACCCTTCTCAACCCACTAAAAAACCTATCAAAACTTGGGTCTAGTTAGCTACTTAGCTAACTAAACTCACCAACTTACTAGTTTGACCTTAACCTAGCCTAATTCAACCCACATTGGCCCTTTTCATCTAGACACTCAACCACTAATAGTAAGCTTAACCATCAATGGTTAGTTTGACTATTGATGGTCAGGTCCTCACCCTTTTAACACATCACCAACTATGTGTGAGTTAATGAGGCATAATTAAATCTATTCACCTTATGCATTATTGGTAAAATTCCAAGCATTGAAATCAACAATCCAACCTACTAGGGAAACTTATATCCTCCATCTCTCTTTGTCTATAAAAAGAGAAGAGTAGGATGTGAAAAGGATACGTCATCACAATTACTATTACACATAGGTATTCAAGCTCTCCAACCACCTAGTCTTCTCCCAACAATTCAAAAAAAAAAGATCCAAACCTCTATAAAAATTTATCTCAAGGAAAATTATTATTACTCAATCAAAATTTATTCAACCATCAACCATTTAGAAATTAATGACTATATTTGTACTTCTACCTTGTTATTCTAATTTATAACTTCTCTTCTACATCAGACCTTCCTACACCTATCTTCCCATCTCTTGTTTCTGACTAGACCCTTGAATAGACCCTTGCCTAACCACTAATACATTATACAAATATTTTTCTAAGTATATTTATAATACCATAGGAAACTATTGATAGTTCACATAATTGCCTATGGTCACCCCTAACTATCAACAGTTACACAACCATTGATGGTTAGCCTAACCATTAACGGTCACCCTAACTGCAAATGGTCACTATGGTAAAAAATAATAGCAAGTTATTTTTAACCCATTACCCCCAACCAAACCTAACTTTATACATCCCTACCTATTCATAAACACCTATTTGATTTTATCAACCTGATCTGATCTAATTTAGTGTTAGTATTGACCTAATTTTGCTACATTTAGTCATTTTATTTATCAAGCATTCATTTTCTTCTTGTGATGCATTTTAGTTACTTTCTATTAAGTGATGCAAGTAGTTTATTTTTCTCTTTCAACATAATTGTTATCAGAGAGTGGATTGACAACCTCCTAGCAAGCTCACACGTATTGGATCTAGCTCATGCTAGTTAGTCCACCTAATTATATTTCTAACAACCCATTTTTTTAGTGATTTTTTATCTATAGGTAAATTTTCAAAAATAAAAAGTATCTCCCTACATTAATCTAGATCATGCACGCATCAATAACCATGTATTTCTACCACACCTTTATTACTAGTTTTTTATCTTCTTCCAAAATTAAGAAATGAGAAAAAATTAAGAGAAACATTTTGGCACACCTAGTGGGACCCTAACATCATCTAGGTACCCCTTTTATTCCTTTATTTTATGTTCATACAACTAAATCCAAAATTTATTTTGGACTTAAAAAAAACCTTGCATACATTATTTGCTTGCTTCTTTTAGTTCATCTAATTAACTTAAAAGTAAAGTAATTAATTATAGTTTCACTCTTGTTATCGCACACTTCACCAAACCACATAATCAATCAAAACATCAAAACAAACTAGAGACAAGGTCTGACTAAGTTTCAGCACCTAGAAGTAAACCTTACCCTTTCTTAAAAATCCTACTTGGAGGTCATTACCAAGGGGAGAACCAACTCAATTTTGTAGTTGAGTATAAACTCTAAAATTTAGTATATCTTGACTAAGGACTTGACACCTAAATCATTATAGTGTGTGAAGTGAGGGGGTAGGCCCCAATATCAATCCACCTATTAACATTCAGTCTAGATTTCTATTTTGGAGCCTTTAATACTTGAAACCAACATTAGATTTCGTCTTTAGTACCCGATCTACAAACCCAACTTCCTCTTCACACTTTCTAAGGAATAATCCAAAAGTGATCTAAAAAGAATCCTAAGTTTTAAACACACTTAGTTTATGTTTGGATTTCCTTGAGATGCTTTCATCATTTCTATTCTATTTCACATGGTCTTTACTAGACAATAGTTGAGGAATCAAACCAACCAATAACCACCATCTTCCTCTTCCTCCTCTTCCATGGATTATACTTCTAATGTTGATATTTCCCCTCATCTTTTTCCCCCTCCTACCATGCCTTATATTTTTAGGGTGATGTGGATTTTGCTACCTTCCTTGATAACAACCATGTGGCCCTCCAACATTACCTCAACACCTTATCTCATCGCACCCATATTGCTTTAGTTATTCCCATGGATCCACCTTATGGTATGCATATCCCTCTTATGGATGGTGTTACCTCTACCCAACCTTTGATCACCAAAGAATCTTATTCTACCAATATCTCATCTACTACCGCCACCCAAACTCAATCTAACATCCCAACCAATAGCCAAACACCCCTACACCCACCAACACCTCTAATAAAGGGGAAACATCACATCTTGTTACCCATACCTCATCCACCATGGGGGTATATTTTACCCCTATTTCTACCATTCCCCTTGTGACTACCAACCCACTAGTTTCCACTCCACTTTAGAATTTGGTGCTTTCCATACCTAACTCCCTTCCACCTATTAGCACAAGGGTTAAAAATCAACCCAAACCATCTACCAACCCATCTATACCTAAAAATTATCCCATATCAATACCTAAAAATTATCCCATATCAATACCTAAAAAAATACACATGACATCCTACCAATATGTTCCTAATTTATAAGGATACATAACACCTTTTACCCAACCTTTTATACCCATCAACCCTTATGTGGCACCATCCCAACCTCCAATAACCACATAATAATATGTGGTATCTTATCAACATTATAACACTTATCCATATATTATTACAACCCCACCTCAACAAATAATTATGTATCTCCCCAACCTCAAACATATTTGGTTAAAATGTTAATTGATAAAATGACCAACCTAGACTCATCTATCTTTAGGGCCCATAACAATTTATCATATGATCAAATATATAATGAAATCATTCACTCATCTATTCCTATATGATCTTATCCTCCTCAATGGTAACTAACCAAGTTTTCCAAGTTCCAAAGCAAGGAGGACCCCAAACAATACTTGAGAGCATTTTTCCATTCTTGCTATTTGATTGCATATGATGGTGCTCTTCTCCTTTGTACTTTGCCCATGTCTTTATCAGGACCAGCCTTAGATTGGTATAGTGATCTCACCAAGCACTCTATCTTCTCATTTTCTAAACTTTCCCAAATCTTTTTAGATAAATTTTCATTCAGCATATCTAAAAAAGTTTCTATTATCGACCTCTACTCCATTAGGCAATTTGATGATGAATTAATTGTCGATTTCATATCTAGATGGAGAGGTCTTATAAACCAACTCTCTTTCTCCTTACTCGAACCCAAATATATTTAACTCTTCTCTTAGTGTTATGATAAACATATTTCCCCTACTATTCAAGTTTAAAATTTTAGGACTTTTGATGAGGCTTTCACCGTGACACATAAATTAGAAATCCAAGCCATTGATGAGGGAATATTGAAACTATAAGACAAAAATTATAGATTTAAATCCAACGACCCTTCCTTAACCAAATTCACAAATAAACCTAACCATATTAATACCAAATCAAATTTATCCACCAACTTAGTTGTCTTAAAGCTACTCCACCTTTAACTGTCAAACAACCCAACCTAACTAATTATTCTAACTCTTTCAAACAACAAAATCAAAACCAAAACCGAGTTTCACAAAAATAGTATATTATGATAAGGGAGTATTATTCTTCAATTTTGGATAAATTATTGAAATAAAACATTAAAAAACTTCCTCCTATAAAACCTCCCCAAAAATTTGATGATTTTCACCCTACACCTAGTTGATACAATGAGAATAATCTTTATGTTTTCCACTACATCATTAGACATGATGTAAGCAAGTGTAACACCTTTAAGACCATTGTAAAAAACATTATTGATAAGGGATAACTTGTATTTGATAATCCCAATTTCACCCTCAAATTATTCCCTCGACATATTTCATAAACCATTCCCCAATCATGCACCTTCTACCAACTATGATGATAATAAACCCAAATCATCTCATGCTCATGAGCTCCATATGGTTAATGTCATTTTAACTGAACCTATCATTGAGGATACCATTACCTCATCTACCTCTTCCACCATTCCACTCATTAAAGTAGTAAACTCAAACTCTATTCCTTTGTATACCCAAATAGATAAAGCAATCACCCTTCTTTCATTGCTTGATGAGACCATGGACCTATCCACATCTTCTTTGATATAAATACCAAAGGAAGTAACCATTGCTTCAAAAAACCCTTCCCCCATCCTACTTATTAAAGTGATGGAATTTCCCACCATTCTTTTGGACACCCAAACAAAATAAGTAACCATATGCATTACTTCACTTGAGAACATCACACCTTCCTACCCTATCTTAGAACCACCTATTCTCTCTCTAGAAACCACTCCAAAAGAAGATATCACCTTACCTACACCTTCCATGGAGGAGACATCCTTCCATATCTTAGAATTTTACATTAATAATAAAGGTAAATAAACCATTCCCTAACCTCAATCTATCGGCTTAACATTTGAAACCAATGACCAAAGGGATCAAACACATTTATAATCTTTTTTCTAGATTGGTTCAAAATCTAGAGTTCACTTCTCAATCCAATCTAGATAGAGCCACCTTTTAGCACCATATTGGGTTCCCTTAGAAAAATAAACATGAACCTTCAACCTCACTTTAATACACCATCAAAATTATCATAACTTAACCCCATCTTCAAATACTTCATTATCCAAAACTATAGGGGAACCATCCAACCCACCTACATCTAAAATTGATAAATCACCTTATTCCTCTCTAACTAAACCCATCAAGAATCTATGAATAATTCCTACACCTATCCTTGCTCATCCATATTTGAATTTGGACTTAACCCTTTCTAGTCCACTAAATAAAACCCCAATAAAACTAATTAAGAAGGTGGAGCCAACCAAACTCCCACCTCAAACTAGACCCATACCACCTCCTTCCCACTTACCTTCCATTTTAGGACCCCATCCTTAGACCATCCCAAATACATATTCCTCATCAATTAAACCTTCCCCTTTCATTATACTTACACCTACACTCACCAAATCATCAAACTCCCCATCATTCTTAACTAACCTATCCACCTTTACCTTCCCACCTATATCCAAACCTTCATCATACAAATATTCCACCTCTAAATCTTCCACGTCAAAACCAACAACAACCAAATGATCCCAACCAAAACCACCCATAAATACCATCCCACCACCTCTAATTTCAATGATGAATCCTACTTATAAGAAGGATCCCACTCCTAAAACCAAAAACCCAACACCCTTAATACCTTTTCTCAAATATTACTTAACAATTCTATAAATGTTATTGTAAACCTCTTCATTAAGCCTCCCACCTATCAAATTTTTTGACCCTTCATGTAATAAACCATCATGTTTCAATGATAATTTGATCTGCTTATACCATAGGACTCCTAGACATGACATAGAGAATTACAAATCTCTCCAAACACTTGTCCATAGCTTATGGGATGAGGATGATCTATTATCAAATGCACCTCCCTTCAACCCATAATCAATTAAACCACCAACTCAACCCATCCAACATTTACCTACTCCTCTAATCTCATTTGAAAGTGAGGAGGAACTAAAGCAACCATCTATCCCAACATCTACCTTAATCCATATTATCCATATGGCTGCCTAATCTCAAGCCCAACAAAAGGATAAGGGAAAAGCCAAAGTGTCCATACCATTGACATACCTTTCCACCACTCAACCTTTCAACTAAGCCTAATCACCTTCACCCTCATCTTCACCTTCACCAAAACCCAAAATATCAATTTTGGGTGCCTCTCCCTCTAATCCTTCTAAACCCATCTAGCAAGTGGTTCTAAAACAACTTCACTAGATATCAATGAAGATGTTCATTTATGAACTAATCAACACTTTATCCCATCATTTCTAAACATATATGGAGGCCTTGAAATGTATATAGGTTCAACTAGAAGACCCTCAACATATTGTATCCTATATTAAATCCATTCAACTTTCTACCTTTTTTTCCTTTCAAGATTCAAAAATACCTTTTGTCTATTATGAGGATCTCAATCCTCCCCTCGTTATCACTACATACATCAATCAAACCCACATCAAAATGGTGATGATTTATGGAGGAGATAGTATCAACATTATCTCCTCTCACTTTTATGGCCAAATTTAATTACCTAAGGATATCATGTTATAAACTACAATAGTCCTTTACTCCAATGATATTATGGCTACTACCTTGGGGAAAATCATCCTCCACATCTGCTTGAGACCTTGCATAATTTTAAAACTCTTTTACATTGTATAAGGTGAGTTATAATATAATGTCTTACTTAGATGCCCTTGAATATGTGCCATGAGTTGTGTCCCATCTACCTTACACCAATGTTTTAAATTAAACATGAAGGTCAAATTATTACCATAATAGATAACCCTAATCCTTTTGTATCATGCAACATGACATATCAACCCAACAATGTTCTTATCGCTCCTTCATCCACCTCACCACCAACCAAAAAGAACACCACATCACCAATAAAAACCAATAACACCTCCACCCCTACCATCAATGAATCCTCAACTAACTCATTTATCCCTTCTTCTCAGATCCTTATAGAAGACCCATTGGAACCCACATTCTATCTCTCACTAGAGGAGTTTAATATTTTAGACTTGGATGATTTCCCTACACCTTATTAGTATGAAAAACTCAACCATGATCCTAGATACAACCCAAACATAGGAACTATCATCCATTTTGGGCTCCCCAACAACCAAACCAACTCCATCTATGGGGGACCTCGACATGCCACCTTTTACTTCTACCACTACCTATTCTATCTAACCATTTACCATTGACTTCTCCTATCTAGAAAAACTATCATTTTATAAATTATACCTTCATAAGTGTGCCTAAAAGGGGTTTTGAATTAGCCTTTATGAGCATGGACCTCATGAGTTACCTACCATCAAAAACCTAAAACCTCATGAGCTATTTGGCCTTGATTTCATCCTACTATAAGAACCCATAAATTCACCCAAACCCATCACCACCATTAAGGAAATAATTACATCCTCATCAAACCAATATCCTTCAAAGTCTAAGTATTTTTAAGTCATTCCTCTTTAAAAAATTTATCAATACTATTATTTTAGGATGTCTGACTTATCAAAAGGATGTCCAAATTAAAACCCTTCCTCTTATCCATCTTAAAATGGTATAAAATGATTCCCCTACCATTAAAACCATCTAATATTAAGATTATGATTCCATTCTCACCTACCTTAGTATGAATAATTATTCTATCCACAAATCCCTTCCTCCTGAGAACCAAACCATGTTGAATGAATCCACTAATGATGTTAACTTAGGTGCTTAGGATAAACCTCACATCATTAATATTGTTCAATCCTTAGATTCTATGAAACAATAATATTACCCTTCTTTAGTTTATTACCAAATCATATCATTTTCTTTGTCATATTAAGATATGCCTAGAATCGATCCTTACATAGCCCTCCATAACATTGTCACCTACATTGATGCTAAGCTTGTTCAATAAAAGCTTTGTAGGATGAACCCTCACATCACCATTATATTTAAATAAGATATTAAACATATTTTATCTATAAATTTAATCAAACTCATCAATCATCCTCAATGGGTCTCTAAAATCATTCCTATCACCAAGCCCATAGGGGTACTTTGCCTCTATAGTAAATTTTGTGACCTCAACCTTGCTTGCGCAAAGGATGACTTCCCTTTGCCTAGAATTTACCAAATTGTTAATATTATAGCTAGCCATGATATGTTATCTCTCATGAATTATTTCTTAGGATATAATCAAATCTTGATTACCCCTAAGGATCAACATAAAACTTCTTTCATCACCCGATAGGGAACCTTCTATTATCGAGTCATGCTATTTGGTTTGAAAAACATTGGAGTAACCTACCAACATGTGATGACATATATCTTCCATGATCTCACCCATAAAATCATAGAGGAATATGTAGATGATCTCCTTGGGAAATCTAATCATCACAAGGATCACTTGGCCATTCTCAAAATCATCTTCAAATGCCTTATCCATTTCCATGTCAAACTCAACCCCAAGAAATGTATTTTTGGGGTCTTATTGGGAAAGATTCTTAGATTTATCATTTATATTTGAGAAATAAAATTAGACCCTACCAAAGTAAGAGAAATATTAGATATACCTCCTCTAACCCACCTTAAACAACTATATAGTCTACAGAGGAAGTTACAATCAATCCATCACTTAATCTCTTAGTTATTAGATAGATGTTAACCCTTTCACCATCTTCTCAAGATAGATACATATTTTAAGTGGACCAAGGACTACTAACAAGACTTCAATTCACTCACATAATACATGATTTCTCTACTTGTTTTTGCCCCACAAAAAGAGGACCAACCCTTATACCTTTATATCTTCACCATTAACCATTCATTAGGGGTAATGCTTACTCACCATGATGAACAAAATAAAGAAAAAGCTGCATACTACATAAATTAAATACTTATAGAGTATGAAACTTGATATACCCATTATGAGAAACTTTGCCTCACTTTAGTCTTTATGACTTCCAAAATTTTCCATTACCTTCTCAATCACAAAACCTATATCATCACTAACACTGGCCCACTTAATTACATGATCTCTAAACCATACCAGAACTAGTGTATGGCTAAGTGGTTCATGCTCCTAGCTGAGTTTAACCTTGAGTTCTTATAGTAGAAGTCAAATTAATGGCAAGTCATTATTGACCAATTGGATAAAGCTTTTTTACTATACAACCAACTGCTTCCTCTAACATTCTTATATTAATCCATCACAACTCTCTCTTAGGAGGACCCTACCTACCAAATGAAAATGTTCTTAAATGGATCAAAATGCCAGTGTAGTGGAGGTGCTAAAGTTATTTTCATTTCCCTTGATGAGTGAACCTCTTCCCCTTTTCTTTAAACTTGATTTTGAGTGTACTAACAATGTCGCCAAGTATGAAGCCTTAGTAATAGGTGTAGAAACCATTAGTGTCTTTCATGATTGTTAACTTATGGTCAACTAATTCAATGAATCCTAACAATATAAGAATGATGTCTTTTAAAATTACAAAAAACTAGTAGACGTACTCTTAACATCATTCAATCATTACCTTATCTAGTCTATTCCACAATCTACCAATAAGTTTACATATCCAATGGATTCTCTTACTTCCTAAATCCCATCTCAACATACTAAGTCTAAAATATTTGTCACCATTCATCATTTCATCACACCTCTTATATTCATTCTGACCTTCCTACTATTTTTAGTGTAGAACAATCTCTATTTGACATATGGTATAAACAAACATTTAACTACCTCAACCCCAACATCATTCCTCCTAATGTCTCTAAGAATGTATGAAGATCCTTTGCTCATAATACCTCTCATTATACTATACTAGGGGGAGTATTTTATAAATGTAGCTTTAATGGCTTCCTTATCCATTATCTACATGATCATGAAGCTTCCAATGCTATCAAAGAAATGCATGATAGAATCTATGGGGGACACTTTAGTGGTTTAGATTTTGCTAGACATATCCTTTACCTTGGATAGTATTAGACTACCCTTAACCAAGGCTATTATGATTGTGTAAGGAAGTGTGTTAAATATCAACAACACACTAATTTATATCATGTACCTACCCATGGCCTTTAAATATCTAAGGAATATTGGCCCTTCTCATAATAGGGACTTGATGTCATTAGGGAAATTAATCCTCATTCTTTGCAATGACATAAATCCATGATTATTACCACTGAGTATTTCACCAAGCGGGTATAAGTTATTCCCCTTATCTTGACTAAAGTTAACAATATAGTCAACTTTAGCAACCATCATATCATCTTTTGCTTTGATGTTCCCCATAAGATCATCATCAATATAGAAAAATCCTTAAAAAGTAAGCACACCCAATGTCTTTACAACACATTTGGCATCAAGTTAATATTTTATTCACGTTATCATCTATAATAAAATGGATAGGTAGAAGCCTCTAAAAAAACCCTTAACAAGATGTTAACTAAAGTAGTCAATACTTCAAGTCAGGATTGGCATTTACACATCCCTATTGATTAATGGGTCTATAACACCAGAATTTGAACCTCTATGAATTATACCACTTTCTCTTTAGTATTTAAAACAAAGGTAGTCTTGATTTTTGAAGTCCAGATTCCGTCTCTTTGCATATACTTTCAGCACATCATTTATAAAAGTGACTATCATCAAGAACATCTTCCATGAAATGAGCTACTTGATGAGCATCACCTTATAACACTTAATCATCTTCATAAAAAACACCTAAAAGAATGAGAATTCAATATTAGAGACCTCATCCTTAAGGAAAATCAACATGTAACCAATATAGAGAAAATCAAAGGAGGAAAGTTTGGTTTCAATTATCTTGGACCCTACCTCATAACCCACAAGTATGGATGAGGCATTATCATTCATCCTCTCTCAAAGGCAAACTAGAATTTAAGCCTCTCAATGATTCACATCTATGTCCTTTTTTTGTTAAACAAGGATCAAATTCACCCTTTATCTAACTTAAACTTGTCCCTTGATTTATGAGATTTTTCACCCTCATACCTCCTATCATTTTGAGGGAAACTGATTATAAACATAGAACCATGTGGTTAACCATCAAAATCATAGCCTAATTATAAATATGGGTACCACATCTCTACCCATGGCATGGTCCTCATGGATACTTTTTGTCTCTAATTAGATGGAATCCCATGGTCATTTATCTCTCAAAACAACCCCTTTTACCTGTCATTAACTTATTGTGCTAAATTTTTTCCATCTTAAAGGTAAACCTATAATCCTAATTAGACATGTTTTTTTTTAAATCCTCACATAAAAATAATTAGGATACCAAAATATAACTTGGGTCATATCTCTCTATCATAACAAACTACTCCCTTGAAGGACAACTACTAAACAAACAAATATAAAACTTAAGACCAGTCCCTTAAAGGATGACTAAGTCAAATTTTTCAAAATAAATTGTTTTAATCTTATTGCATCAATAAACTTCACAACCTATCAAAACAAAAGAAATAAATGACCCTATATCAAAATTAGAATAAGTTATCCTAAGAAATCCATAACCAGCTTTCATATCTAACATTAGTAGACTTCCTACATTGATTATTTACATCCAACATTAAGACATGGAATTTTATAATATGGTTCTTAGGTCACCTATAAAGGGGGAAAACTAATACACATAAGGTTACCTTACCCATCAACCCATCTACCTTTCACCTACCTCCAACCTCCCCTTTATACCATTTACAAAATCAAGGGATTCTAAGCTTACTTGACATAATATGATAAAGACACCTTTTTTATCAGTCAAATCATGGTAATGTGAATCATTATAAAGGATTATGTTCATTAATCAAATATAACTTTGGTTTTGTTAGGTCCTTATAAATGAAAAGGAATCATGATTTCTCTTTACCCTCTTATTAGTGGTTCATGCAAACATATGATTATCTTTTTCTCTTTCCTACATTTAGTTTTTTATCTAACTTAATTTATGTGTTTTCATTACATCCTTAACCATAATCACATCACATCTCCATGATAATTTAAAAAAACATAAATAATAAACTTAAAATTATGAACGATATTCATGAACCACATCATATATCTATCCATGATCATAACATCATGAACCACATAATATATCTATATATAAATCATAAGTGTCATCCTATCCATTAACACCATCAAAAATAATATAACATCATATTATAAACCACATCAATAACCATAATAAAACCATTCATTATCATATCCATGAACACAATAAAAACATCATCCATAATCATCAAATGCCTAAAACTATTGAGTCCACATCTCATAAGCATAAAGCATAAGACATCAAAGCCATAAATAGCATATATACTAACATATATACCATGAATATCATAAAACATAATAATATACATCATGTCCATCAAAATAAATAATACATGCAACAATGTATGATCTCTCTCTCAAAACATGTATATTTCGTTGTATTATCATGCAGGTTGGTATCAAAATCATGTACATCTATACTTATAACTACATAACATATCACATATCATACCCATATGGAACCACTACCACTAACCTCTCCTAAAACTTAACTACCACTATCATATAGTGTCAATCCTCTTGGGGGGCTTCCCTGTCTAGTCACCAATATGGCCCACTGACTTGGAGTCACCATGGCTACCCCACCTACTAAACTAGCTCTACACTCACCCCATTGGGGCTCTAGTAGACACTATGCTAGAACTATATCCTCATAATATCTAAAATCCTCTACTATGGAAAAAAATTACACCATAAGGATAATACTTTGTGGTCCTACTAGTGTTTCTATTGCTTCTACATGTTACTTTTACTTTTTCTTGTTTTTCTTAATTTTTAAAAAGAAAGAAACAAATGATAAGGGGTGTGTAGAAAAACCTATTAAAAATTCATGTATTAAATCTATGTTATTATGGAGAGATACTATTTGTATTGGAAGATGACCTATGAATAATAAAACACTAAAATAAACTTGTTTTTTAGACAAGTAAATAGGTAAATTGCCTACTGTGAGCTAGATCCTAGAAGCAACAGCTTTCTAGGAGGCTATCAATCCACCTTCTTTAAAAACTTAAGTTTAAATGATGAAATAAAATTATTTTACATAAAAGTATCAAATTAATGATATTAAAAATATTAGTTAACTAAATTTGAGACCATGAAGTTAAATTCTTTGCTAAATTAATCAAAATGAAGCAACTAGTTTTATTATACTAATGCTGAAAATTGGTGAAGGCAAGATTGTGGTTTTGGGTTCGTAAATGGTTTGGTTTGTCTTGTGACAAGAGATAAAGTTTTGGTTAAGGTTTTTAAATGGTCAAATTAGCAATTATGGTAATAAATAAATAAGTCAAAATGGATGAACTGTGAAGAGGTAAATGGATTAAAGGGATGAGAAAGAAAGGAGGTAAAAGGGGATAAAACAAAAAATGGTGAGGACTAATGGGTAAATGGAATAAAGAGAAAGAAGTGTTTAAGGGTAAAGATGAAAAGGGGTGAAAGGAGAAGCATAAAGCTGAAGGGTTTATGGTTTTTAGGTCAAGAAAGAAGAGGCCAAAAGGGGTTAAGAAAGAAGAAATTGAATTTGCAAAATACTATAAAATACCTTGATGTTTGTTGAAGATGGATTAAGGATGGTGTATTGAAGATGCTTGTTAAAGATTTTGATATAGTTTCCTTTCTTGATATATTCTCTCAAATATGATTATTACCTCTAAGATTATTACCTTCTCCAAAAACCTACAACAATATGCTTAGAATAAAAGACTAACTTGCCACTTAATCTTGGGTGAAGAAAATAGGGTATTTATAGCATTTTTGTGTTTAAAAACATGCAAAAATAGAGTAATATTGAATAAATTATAATTTATCCAAGTGGTCTCATGATTTATTCAAGTATAGGTTCATGAATATTCCCATGTGGGTTGGTGAGTCTCCAATTTTGAATGGAAATCATGCACATGGGTTTAAATGAGACTTAAAGACTTTTTACCATATTTTCTTGCTTTCACACAAGCACTTAAAGGGGTGTCACACTAAATGAGGCACAATTTTATATGTGGGGGATGAAAATTATAAGGTGTGGTTGGTGGGGATTCCCATGTGGGTTGGAAAATAGCCCATTTGGGTTGGTAAGCCTCTATTTGAGCTAAAAATTAAAAAATGGATGTTCTTTGTCTTTTCTAAAGTCTTAAAGAGGTAGGTATCTCTTTTAAAGTATAATATCATGTGGGAAGACAAAAATACATGTTCAATAATGATAGATTAAGGATAAATTCACCAAATTTCATGGGGGGGGGGCTTTGTGATGCTTGAATGAGGTCATTAAACACTTTAGGAAGGGTCCTAAGTGGGGTATGATGTCCTACATCAAGCCAAATCACTTTTAGGCCATGACACTTGCCATATCACCTCCCAAATCAACTCTCATGTCACTTTACATGTCACATACCATGTCACTTATCATGTCACTTGCCATGTCATCATGAATAGTGATAGTGGATCCTGTAGTGAATAGTGATGGAAAATAGTACTTTTAAATAGTGATTTTTAATGATATTTTAAACTAGTAAAATAGTGATTTGGTTAGTTAAGAGGGGGTTTTTCAAGGTTTAATAAGTTCTAGTGGAGCTTGAGGCATCTCGGCATCAAAAATTGTAAGTGTGTAGTTTTCTAGTGTCTACATTTTGCCCTTTTTTGTTATCTAACCTTGAATTGACAAGCTAAAAAATAAAAACTAATATCTTGGTCAAAGGTCAAGGTACCATGAGTATGGGAGGATGTGTTCTCCTCAAACTAAGATATGATGAATAAAAGTTGAATTGGGTGTAGGTTTGATAAGTAGTTGATGGGGAGGCACTAGGTGGTATCACAAGGTACCTGGGTAAGTGAAATTCTAATGGGTTCACAAAATATGACTAGGTGAAATATTAAAGATTATAGAGAGAATAAAGGTGTCAATGTTGATAACAAAGGTTAAGTTCTAAGACAAAGACAAAGTAACCAATCCCTAGTGTTGGTCATAGCAAATCAGATTAGTATTATCAAGGTTCCTAGATAGGGTTGGTGTTGACACAAGTATCTAGGGTAGGAAGTGATCTTGAGAAAAAAATGGTATAGTTTTTCATGAGGTGGTCTAAAAATTTAAAATTTCAACATGGCAAGGTTTGTCATTATGGTTAAAAACTATTACAAAAATCACTAATGTTTTGGGTCAAAAATTACAAACATCAAGGTGGATGTGGTGAAAGCATGGGTGGATAGGATATGGGATGGAAGGGGGCTAAGCTAACTATAGATGCACATATCAAGTGGATACCACTTACATAGTTCTATGAATAGAGATACGAAAATAATTTCATGCCAAATGTAGTTCTTTTGAGGTAAAGAGTGTTGGTTAACTTGGTTGTCCCAATTGGATATCATATAGGTAGGTCTAGGTGAAGTATATTTTAAAAAGGAAAGAACTAAAGGGTGGAAAAGATGGATATCAAATAATTTATGATGGGTGTGTTATAAATGGTGGATGAGGTGAACTAAGATGTAATTGAGATTATTACATCAACTATGTAAAAGGAATCTGTAGCCATGGATACGTAGGTTGAAGTGTGAATTTTATACCACCATTGTAAAGAAAAGGAAAAAGGATAAATATGCTTTACCAAGATATATAAAATCTAAAACTACTCAAATTTACATGGTGATTTGATGGGTTCTTTCATCACCATCTAAATAAGCTAGCAATATGCACATGCCACAACAATGTCATTCACAGGCTATAAAATGTTATTATTCAATAGTTCAAGGAAGCAAAGTAGTAGAGTGGGTAAATGATAAGCGGTAAATGAGAGGGTGTAGCTATCATCCCCATGTGGGTATCCCAAATATTCCATTTGAATGTGGTTTTAGTTTTGATTCTAACATATTCAAAGGTTAGAGTAAAAGGGGTTTAAAATAGGTAAGATGAGAAGAGGTGGGAATTTTCATCCTGATGGTTGAATGATGCTCAAGTTTACTAGTTAGTCGTATGAGCTTGTGGTCATGGGCAATTATGCTATAAAGATATATGATTGGTATATATCTCATAGTAAACCAAAATTGAGTGGAAGAACTTGGAGTCCATATCATGCTCAAAATGGGTAGAGGGTTGAAAAGGAAAAATGTGATAGGGAGGGTGAAGGGAGTACTTAGAGAGGGAAAAAAAAGAGAGTATGAGCACAACATATAGAGGAATTAAAGGAAGAAAGGGATGATCCTCAAGTAAGGAACCTAACTATATTTCATGTATTAAGGCAAAGGCATGGAGGATATAAGGAAACAAATAAGGAGAGGTATGCAGAAGTAGTGCAATTGGTGACCATACTCTAAAGAGGTGGAAATAGGAGAAATATGCTTTACCAAGCTTTATAAAATCTAAAACTACTCAAATTTACATGGTGATTTGATGGGTTCTTCCATCACCATATAAATAAGTTGACATTGTGCACATTCCACAATAATGTCATTCATGGGCTATGAAATGTTATTATTCAATAGTTTGGGGAAGCAAAGTGGGTAAATAAGAAGTGGTGAAGATTTTAACCATTGACCCTTGAGTTAGTAGGGCCCCAAAATAAGTAAGCATTGAGTTTTAAGGGAATTTATATAAAGATGTTGAGGCACATTATAATATGGAGTGAGGTGAATAACAATAATAATAATTAAATGAGGGATTAGGTTATGGATTTCATGCATTAAAGCATGGGATATTTCAAGGTGTATGAAGATGTAGTCCAAAAGGGAGAATCAAGGGAAATTATTGGTTGTAAGGTTAAGTTGTGTGAAAGTGTGTAGCTATCATCCCCATGTGGGTATCCCAAATCTTCCATTTGAAGGTGGTTTTAGTTTTGATTCTAACATCTTCAAAGGTCAGAGTAAAAGGGGTTTAAAATAGTCAAGATGAGAAGAGGTGGGTATTTTCATCCTGATGGCTACATGATGCTCAGGTTTGCTAGTTAGTCATATGTACTTATGGTCCCATCCAATTATGTTATAGAGATATAGGATTGGTATATATGTCACAGTAAACCAAAATTGATTAGAATAACTTGGAGGCCATATCATGCTTAAAATGGGTAGAAGGTTGAAAAGGAAAAAGGTGATAGGGAGGGTGAATGGAGTATTTGGAGAGGGACAAAAAAGAGAGTCTGAGCACAACATACAGAGGCATTAAAAGAAGTAAGGGATGATCTTTAAGTAAGGAACCTAACCATATTTCATGTATTAAGGCAAATGAATGGAGGATATAAGGAAGCAAACAAGGAGAGGTACACATAAGTAGTACAATTGGTGACCATACTCTAAAGAGGTTAAAATAAGAGAAATGTGCTTTACCAAGATCTAGAAGATTTGAAACTACTCAAATTGACATGGTGATCTGATGGGTTCTTTCATCACCATCTAAATAAGCTAACATTTTGCACATTCTAAAACAATGTCATTCATAGGCTATGAAATGTTATTATTTAATAGTTCAAGGAAGCAAAGTAGCAAAGTGGGTAAATGAGAAGTGGTGAAGATTTGAATCATTGATCGTTGAGTCAGTAGGGCCCCAAAATAAGTAAGCATTGATTTTTAAGGGAATTTGTAGAAAGATGTTGAGGCACATTATAATATGGAGTGAGGTGAAAAAAATAATAATTAAATGAGGGATCAGGGTGCGGATTTCATGCATTAAAGCAAGGGATATTTCAAGGCATACAAATACCTAGTCTAAAAGGGAGAATCAAGGAAATTTATTGGTTATAAGGTTAGGGTGTGTGACAGGGTGTAGCTATCATCCCCACGTGGGTATCCCAAATCTTCCATTTGAAGGTGATTTTAGTTTTGATTCTAACATCCTCAAAGGTTAGAGTAAAATGGGTTTAAAATAGGCAAGATGAGAAGAGGTTGGTATTTTCATCTTGATGGCTGAATGATGCTCAAGTTTTGTAGATAGTCATATGAGGCTATGGTCTTCGACAATTATTTTATAGAGATATAAGATTGGTATATATCTCATAGTAAGCCAAAATTAAGTGGAAGAACTTGGACACCATATCATGCTCAAAATGGGTGGATGGTTGAAAATTAAAAAGGTGATAGGGAGGGTGAAGGGAGTATTTGAAGAGGGACAAAAAATAAGGTCTAAGCAAAACATATAGTGGAATTAAAGGAAGAAAGGGATGATCTTCAAGGAACCTAACCATATTTCATGTATTAAGGCAAAGGCATTTAGGTTACAAGGAAGCAAACAAGGAGAGGTACATAGAAGTAGTGCAATTAGTGATCATACTCTAAAGAGGTGGAGGTTAAATTGGAGAACATAAAGGAGATCCAATAAGGGATGAGGTAAAGGTCCACTAGGAGATGGATGAAGAGAAAATAATGAGGTCATAAATAAATACAAAGGTGGATAAATATGGAAGAATCTAGGCATGGTCATATAGGTCAAGAAGAATAAGGAAGGGCATCAAGGGAGACAAAAGAAATGAAATAAAATGGAGGAAAGAGAATAAAAATAAAAGGTAGAATATTAGGGATGAGAGATGCACTAAATAATGATAGATTGGAGAATTGAAAAGGATGGGGAGAGAAGTGTAACAATCATGAAGGGTAAGGTGAGAATGAGGGATATGGGTGGCCATGAAAGGTTTGAAAACAAGTCTAAAAAAGACAAAAGAGAAAATAGTTTGGTGATGAAAATGAAAAACAAGGAAATAAATGGAAGAAAAGGAAACATGATAAAAAAATGATGAAATGAGGACACAAATAAGATGATAGGAGAGGGAAGAAATAGGTGGCATCTTGACCAAGTAAGCATGGATGATGATATTCAAGGAGTGGAATAATGAAGAAAAGTAGATGGTGGTTTTGGAGATAAGAATGAGATGAAAAATGGTAAAGGGGTGAAGAACAAGGGGAAGTAAAGGATGGGTGGGAAAAAAGGTGAAAAGAGAAGGTAAGTGTTAATCAGCTTGTTAGAAGAGATTGACAAGCTAAAAAAATGGTGAGGTGGTGAAGAAATAGGGGGACATAATGAAAGGGAGTGAGATGAAACTAAGGGATGAAGATCAGAAATGATAAGAATAAAAAGGAAGAATTGAAGTAGGGATAAAAAGCATGGATACTCACATAGATACAAAAGATAAGTTAGTACCAAGATGGAAAGTGGAAAAGGGGAATGTAAAAAGGGCCATAGGCAAAAGAGATAAGAAGAAAATATTAATTATGGAAGGCTTCTCAAAGGATAAATACCCAGGGAAAAACTAGTTGTGGAGGAAAAAGGGGAACATAACAAGTATGAGAGGATGGAAAAAAAGAAAATAAGAAGAATGAAAAATGGGTATGGTGGGAATATTTTTAGAATGTTAGAGAGTGGTGGTACACATAAATAAAAAGTGTATCAATATAAAAAACAAAAATCTTTCAAGATGCATAGTACAAAGTGGAATGGGTGAGGAAAAGAGAGTGATAAAGGGGGTATGACAAATAGCCAAGGGAGAGGGGAGATGATGAGGATGAGGATGGAGAAATAAGTTGAAGGGGATAAAGGGCAAGGTTGGTAATAAGGTGAAAGAGAGGGAAAAAATGCAAAAGGTGGGTGGGGAAGTGGGATAAAAAGCATGCACAAGGAAAGATGATAGGGAGGCCAATGAAGTAGAGTAGGAGGTAACTTTATGGGAGGTAAGGGGGGTCAATGGGAAATGCTATCAACCATTATGATAAAAGAGGTTGACAAGTTGGAAAAGTGATTAAAAGAGATTGATAAGCTGGAAGTAGGGAGATGGTTAGTAGATAGATAGAGAAGTGGAGGAAGATATTTTAGGTGAGAAGGGAAAGTAAAGCAAAGGAAGAGGCTAAGCTGACCTCAGTAATTGAGTGCTACCTACATAGTCCAAAAAGACCTTAGGATAATGTAATTCTCCCAAAAATGGGGGAAAGACTTAAGAGGAAGTATTATATAATGTTAAAACATAAGGATGTTGAAGAAAGAATTCAAAGCTTCCTTGATGTAGGACACCCTAAGCAAGAGGGTGTTGTTAGTGGTGGAAATGAGTGAGAAGAAAAAATGGGATGGGAATTAGTTGTTAGTGGCTGAAATACCCCTATAGCAGTGCCTACATAGTCCATAGACATTAGTCCAATGTAGTTTAGCCAGGTTTAGATGAGTGGTGTTCAAATTGGCTACCCCAATTTTATGGACCACATGGGTTGGTTTGGGCTGAGGGAAAAGCTTTGGTGAAACCATAATTTTGGGTTTTAGTGAAGGTGTCAGTGAAAGTGAAAGGGTTAGGTTGGTAAATAGTTACCACAATTATCCCACATTTAGTAGCATGAAAGATATGGATGGTAAAGGTAGGATAAATTAGAAGGGAACACAATGCGAAGTATCACAAATAATCTTTAATAGAACTAATCCAAAGAAGAGGTGTTTTTGTGAGGAGGTTTCATGTTCTAAAATGATGTGAGGGTAAGAATTTTGAGATAGATTCTACCACTAGGAGATGAGTTTTAGGATGTGGGGGGTCTATCTAGATCTACAGAGTCACTATGGCCAAGGTTCACCACCACTATGAGCTAAGTTTGAAGGGCATTAGTGAAGTGACGGCTTACAAAGAATTTCTTTGATAGTTAAGGAGATTATACAAGTAAGGAATCTAATAGTGTGGTGAGTAATAGAGGATGGACCTATCCTAACCCAATAGCTACATGGGTAGGCTAGATAAATGTTTCCATATCTGAATCTTGTGCCCCAGTTGCTTGGAACCACAAACATGGGGTCCCATTTATAAGAGGCCCTAGTATTAGGGATTTATGTGGTATAAGATATTGGTGATATAATTGAATCAGATATTCATTTCCCTATTATGCATGGACTCTCAATTGGTATAAAATAAAATACTACCATGTTCGAGCAGACACTGCCTATGGTTGGGATCTAATGCTTAGAGCTTATGGTAATGGGTTGGTAGGAATAAGATGGTAATGTGTTAAATATTATTATTAAAATGTTATTATTATTGAGGTTGTGTGGATACTTATGAATGTTATGGTTATGTTTATGGTTATTATAATATAGCTTAATGTAAAATAAATGACCTTTGTTGGTATAATGTTGGATGGTACAAGTTAGGGTGAAAACATCAACCATGCACATTAAGATACGAATAGGGTCTGATGCTTAGTTTTTAAAAAGGACTAAAAATAAAACCAAAGTGAGATTAGATTAATTAATATAATCAATTCAAATTATATGCATGAGTGGTCATTATTTGATAAAAAAGGTTTCATGATCATAGGGTGTCAAGTAAGCTCTAAATCCCTTGATTTATAGACAATCAAAAGGGAAGATGGGTGATAGGTGGTGTGAAGGGTAATGGGTGATATGTATAATAACCTCATGTGAATTAGTTTTCACCTTCTATATTTGGCCTAAGAATGGTAATAGACAAGTCCTTGTTGTATGCTAGATGCATATTGATCAATGCAGGAAATTTACATGTGAAAGCTAATTGTGGCTATAGATATTTTTTGGTAGTGGGTATTTTGATTTATTATTGTATATGGGAAGTTGATCGATGTAGGAAGATTCTATGAAATTACTCTACTTTTGAAAAAGTTAACTCATCCATCCTTCAAGGGATTATTCTAATCTTATTGGCTTTATTTTAATGTTTTTGATAGTTGTCCTTCAAGGTAGTAGTCAACCTTACATGTGGCAATTTTTATTTTTGTTTTTGGGTAGCTATCCTTCAAGGGAGAAGTCAAAAATACTGAACATATTGAATCAATTTAATTGTTACAAGATGAAATGTGTTTATACATGGACCAGTCTAATTAGGTTTAAAGGTTTACCTTTATGAGGGAAAAACATTACACAAGAAGGTTTATGACATGTGAAAGGGTGTGGTTTTGAGAGACAATGACCCTGGGATTCCATCTTGTTAGAGATGAAAGGTATCCATGAGAACCATGCTATGGTTAGAGTATTGATACCCATATTTAGTATTAGGCCATGAATATCATGATTAATCACATGGTTCTATATTGTAATTAATTATCCTCAAAAGGGAAGGAGGAATGTGGGTGAAGGTGAAAATCTCGTAATCAAGGGATGAGCTTAAGTTAGACAAATAGGTGAGCTTGATCATTTTTAAAAACAAATATGGACATAGATGTGAAGCATTAAAAAGATTAGGTTCTATTTTTCCTTTGAGAGAGGAAAAATGATAAGCTTCTAATCCATACTTATGAGTGCTGATGTAGGGTCCAAGCCAATTGAAAACAAACTTGCCTCATTTATTCTTCTCCATGTTGGTAACATGTTGGTTTTATTTTAGGATTAAATCTCTAATAATAAATTCCCATTTTTTGAGGTGCTTGTTATAAGTGCATTTAAAATGATCTTGATAAATACGGAGGTAGGTGAGAGTTACTAAATGGTGCTCATCAGGTAGCTCTAGTTGAGCTAAATGATGTTGATGAAAATCTTCTTTGGAAATGACCTCCTTCAAAGATATTTGAAGAGAGGGGATTTGGAATTAAATATTAAATATTAAATCTATTTCAAAGACTTAAAATAAAGGGGTAGCACCACTAGAGGTTTGAATGCTAGTGTGATAGGCCCATAAGGTGAATGGGATGTGCAAGTGCCAATCCTAACCTAAAACACTAATAACTTTGGTCAATATTTTGGTGACAATTTTATTAGAGGATTCCACTTGTTCATTTTATTATGGTTGATAAGGTGAGGAAAATCTTAAATAAATACCAAATGATTCACATAAACCTTGGACTTGCTTATTCTTAAAGGATTTGCCATTATCAGTGATGTTATTATGAGGAACACCAAAGTGGCAGATCATATGGCAATTGATAAAGTCAACAATATTTTCTATTGTGGTAGAGATTAGAGGAATAGATTCCACCCACATGGTGAAGTATTCAATGGTTGTGATGATGGAGCTATGACATTATGAATAATCGGGGTTAATTTCCATAATGAGATTGGGCCCCCATTGAGAGAAATTCCAAAAGTCCTTAGATACTTGGAGGCTATTGGCTAGTGTAGGGTGTAAATTAGCATGTTATTGATATTTAAAACAATTTTTTACTAGTTGAGGTTGGGCCAATAATAACTAAGGGAAAGGATATGTTTAGTGACCGCTAGGTGACTAAAGTGTCCCCCACAGATCCCATCATGTGTTTCTTTAATCACATGGGAAGCTTCATGGATACATAGGAAATGAAGAAGGAGACAATAAAAACCACATTTTTATAGGATTACACATAGTATGGTATAATGATAGGTACTCTAAATAAAATCTCTTTGGGTATTCCTAGAGAGATTGGGAGGAACAATGCCTAGGTTGAGGTATTTGAATGTTTGGCCATACCAAATGTTGGATGGGGATTCCTCTACATTAAAAATGGTAAGGAGGTTAGATTGGCCATAAGAGGGTGTGGTAAAATGATGAATGGTAAAAAATATTTTAGAATTAGAAGGCTGAGAAGGGATCTAAGAAGCAAGGTAGGCCATTATATCCACAAATTATTTGGTAGATTGAGGAATGGATTGGACTAGGTAATGCTCAAATGATTTTAAGATTTTGTCAAATAAAAGTTTATATTTGAGCGAGAAATCATTATTACATTAACAGGACCTATTGACCTGGTTAACCAAAAATTGGGAATCACCAAAGACATGGATTGTCTTAATTCCTAAGCTTTGAGCCATTTAGAAACCTATCACTAGGGCTTCATACTCAGCCATATTATTGGTGAATTTAAAGTCAAGATTGAAGGAGAGAGGAAGGGGTTCACCATTGAAAATAATGAGAATAAATATGGCACCCCCTCCTTGTTGGCATTTAGAGCCATCAAAGGACATGGTCATTCGGTATGTTATGCCATCTTATTGAAAAAGAGTCATAGTAGACTCATCTAGAAAGGCAAGAGGGGGTGGTTGGTTATTATCTAGAGGAGCTTTAGCTAATAGATTAACAATGACCTAACCAGTGATTAACTTTTCTAGAGGAATTCAAGATTAAATTAACCTAGGAGCATAAGCCACTTAGACATACGTTGATTTTGGTATGCTTTAGATTGCATGCATTTGAGTGGGTTGGTATTATTGATGACATAGGTTTTATGGTTAATAAGGTAATGGTATATTTTGGTGGCCATGAAGGTTAATGCTAAGTAGATTTTCTTGGTATGTGTATACTAATTTTCATATTCTACAAGTGTATGGCTAATGTAGTATACGACTTTCTCTTTGTGTTATTCATCTTGGTGAGCCAACATTGCTCCTAGGGAATGGTTAGTGGAAGAAATATATAGGTAAAAGGGGTGGTCATCCTTTAGAGGGGTGAGGATAGGTGGTGAAAAAAGGTACTATTTGATTTAATTAATCTCCTTTTGATAGTCACTACTCCATTTGAAAAAGCATTCCTTCTTTAGAAGGTAATGAAAAGGTTGGCACTAGTTTGAAAGTTGGGAAATGAAATGGCAATGGATTGAAGTCTTCCCTAAAGGCTATAGAGTTGTTTAATGTTTTTTGGAGGAGGAATGTCTAAAATTTATCTAACCTTAGTAGGTTCTACGTCAATTTTGTCAATAGAGATGATGAAGCCAAGAAGCTTTCCTGAAAAGACCCCAAAAATGCATTTCTTGGGATTTAGGTGAATATTATAATGGATGAGGCATTTAAATATGATTGTAATAATAGAAAAGTGGTATTTTCAAAGTTTTTATTTTTTGAGAAGGTCATCCATATAGTATTCTATGATCTAATGGATGATATCATGGAAAATATAAGTCATGGCATGTTGGTAGGTTATACTAGTGTTATTTAAACCAAAAGGCGTGACTCTATAGTAGAAAGTTCCCCACAAGGTCGTAAAGGTAGTTTTATGTTGATCTTTAGGAGCAATCAAGATCTGATTATAACCTAAAACCCCATCTATGAGAGATAACATTTCATGGCTGGTCATAAGATCAACAAGCTGGTTAATGCTAGGGAAAGGGAAGTCATCTTTGGGGTATGAAAGGTTAATGCCACTAAATTCTACACAAATGTGTAAACCCCTATTGACTTTAGTGATAAGTATATCATTTGAGACCTATTTGGGGTAGTCAATGGGTTGAATGAAGTTTATAGATAAGAGATGCTAAAGCTCTTCTTTGATGAGAAGGGCTATGAAAGGATGCATGGATCACAGTTTCTATTTAATAGGCTTAGCATCATGATGAGTGAATATGTTATGGGTATCAATAGTGGGGTCAATCCTAAGCATATCATTATAATACCAAGTGAAGGCTATGCTATGGTCTTGGTGGAAAGAGGAGAAATCTTGAAGTTCCTTAGTATTCAATGATTGGCCCAATTTGACAATGTGAGGGTCATTTGAAGTACCCAAGTTGATATTAATGGTAGATTCATTTACCATAGTTAAGGCCTTCAGAGGAAGGGATTTTTGGATAGAAGACTTCCCTACACCTAGGTGGGTAAGAATGGAATCATCATCTTGATGTTGAATGGTGTTAATGGTGGGAGAATCATTCTCTACCATTTCTAGATGTATGAGTGGAAGGACCTTGGTTTGGCCACTCTTATGGTAGATGAGAGAGCCCAAACTTATAGTATAGATAAAAAAAATTAGGAGGGATGATATCAAGGTCTTTAGATGGATAAAGTGATTAGGTTGGAAAGGATGGGATATATTTCTCTATGGTGGCAATGGGATTGGGTGAATTGGTGGATTCTTGAGGTGTTTTATACCTAAGGCCAATAACTCATGAGGTTAAAAAGGTTTGAAGTGGGGTAATTGATGAGGCCCTTATTCATAGAGATTAAGCCCAAATACTTTCCAAGCACATCTATGAAAATACAACTTAGTGAACTTTGGTTTGCTAAGATAAGAAAGGTTAGAGGTAAACGGTTGGATGGATGATGTAGTGGTAGGGGTTGGAAGTGACTTATCAAGTCCCCCATAAATGAAATTCATTTGATGGTTAGGGAGACCAATGGAGATGATGGTTCCAATGTTAGGTTCATACTAAGGGTTATGTCTAATATTTCCATATTCTTGGGGGGTAAGGAAGGTATATAAGGTTAAGAGTCTATATTCCACAAAATAAAGAAGTTGTAATGTGGTTATCATAGGCTCTACTAAAAGAATTTGAGAAGAGGGGATAGATGAGCTAGTGGAAGCTTCATCAATAGTAGGTGTGGAAATGTTATGGGTTTTGGTTGGTGAGGTTGTGTTATTGGAAGATGGTTATGCAATGGATAAGGGAGGAAGAAGGACATAATTAGACTAATATGTCATATTTCAAGATGTAAAAGGACTAGGGTCAACATGGATAGTCAAAACTTACCCTTCATGTTCAAACTTGACACATCGATGTAGGGTGGAAGGGACACAACTCATGACATGAATCAGATGGAATCTAAGTAAAATAGTTTACTAAAACTCTCCTTCTACAACATAAAAGAGTTTAAGAATAGTATGAGGTCCTACACAAATGTGGAGGACAACTGTGCCCAAGGTGGTAGCCATAGTATCACTAAAAAAATGAAGAATTATTGACCTTTCAGACATGATGTTTGTAGGTAATTATAGCTAGTCATAAGTATGGGAGGAGATAATATTAATGCTAGATACGCCATCAGTCATCACCCTTTTGATGTGGGTTTGATTGATATATGCCATAATGAATAGAAGGGGATCAAGATCCTCTAAATGAACAAAAGGTATTTTTGAATTTGTAAAGGTGATAAGGTTGGAAGTCTGAAGTATACCAACAAAAGGGGATAAAGGCTAAGGATCATTAGGTTGGGCATTAATGGATTGTAGAGCCTCTATGAATACATGATATTATTTGGGGGAGGTATAAATTAACTCATACAAGCTCATCTTTGTTGGACTTTGGTGAAGTTTCCTGAGGATAGCTTTTTGAATGGATATTGCATATGGGTTAGGGTATAGAGGGTTAGATGGAGAGGCACCTAAGATAGACACCTTAGGTTTATTATCTTAGGAGTTCATGGAAAGGTAATTATAAGGAATGGATGCCTTAGCCTTCCCTTTATCCATTTATTAGGCCAAAAATTGGGTAACCATGTGAATAGTGTGGATAAGGGGGTTTTCTAGGTTGGATGGTTACTTCAATTCCTCCTCTTCACTTTTGGGTGAGACTAAAAGTCAGATGGGTTGAGCAGGTGGTTGGATTGGTAATGGGGATGAAGGAGGTTTATTTGATAATAGATCGTTATCTTCATATAAGTTGTCAACTAGCATGTGGAGAGCTTTACAATTTTTGGTGTCATGTCCTAGTGCCCTATGATATGCACATATCAAATTATCATTAAACTAAGAGAATTGGTATGTGAAGGATCAAAGGGTTTTATGGGTGGTAAGCTCAAGGAATAAGTTTATAATAACCATTGGAGGGTGTTCAAGTAATATTTAGCTAATGGTGGTAAAGGTTTAGTGGTTTTTATTTTGGGTGTTGAAGTATAAAGTTATCGGGACATCGGTTTAGTGATAGCCATCTTGGGTAAAGTGGTATACTTGGTTGATGGTTTTGGTTTGGGTAAGGTGGTTGATGAACTAGAATAAAATGAGGGTAAGGTAGGTAACTTAGGGATTATTGGCATAGTGGATAAAGGTCCTTTGGAGAGCAAGTATGAAGGTGTGACCAATAAAGGTGATGGGGTTTTGGTAAAAATGGTAAATTTTGTATTTAAGGTAGAGGTATGGGGACCAAGAATGGAGGGCAAGGTTTAGGGAGGTAAAATCTAGGGTTTTGGGACTTTTGTTGATTTTACCTCTTTTGTTGTTTTAGTTGTTGGTTTTGGAGGGGATTTGGTCACTTTTTTTTATCTTGGTGGGTTTAGGTTTTTGAGGGTGAATCAATTTGCAAGGGGTTTTAGTTGTTTTAGAAGGGCTAGGTTTGTCTATCAAAAAGGGGTTAGAAGTTCTAGTTTGGTTCCATTACCTTTATCTTAACCTTTGATAAAAGGTTTTGAAATTATAGGTTTGGTAGATGAAGTCATCTTCTCTTGTGAGATAGCTTCCAAAGAGGGGGTGGATGGTTATGAGATAGGGGAGGTAGGTGTGGTATCCTCCAATGGAGGTGTGGATATGGTTGCTTCCTTTATTTGGGTGTCCAAAGGAATAGAAGGTAGTCATTTTTATTTCAGTAGGGGAATGGAGAAAGAAATGGTTGAGGTAACATTTTATTCGTCAATGGGTTTACTAGTAACCACATTAATAGTATGCACCTCACAAGATGATCCAAGTTTATTTTCATGATGACAAGTATAAGGATCATGATTAGGGAAAGGTCTGTAGAATATGTCCAGGGCTTAGTTTGGTGGTGAATTAGGATTGTCCAATGTGATCTCCCCCTTGTCAATGAGGGCTTGGAGAAGGTATTTAAATGTATTTCATCTATTGATGTCATGTTCTATGACTCAATGAAAATCACAATGGTCATTTTCGTTATACCAATAGGTCATGTGGTGAGAAGTATAAAACTATTGGGGTGGTTTAATTAGTGGAAGTTAGATGATTTTGGCTTTTCATAAATTTTTCAAAATGGAAGGGTAAGGATCCCCATGTGGAGTTAACAACTTATGGTTATTCCAAGTTTGGTTCATTTGGTTTTGGTTTGGATAGTTGAAGGGGTCAAAGGTTTGGTTCCTTGGGTTCTGTTGGCTAGTAGATGGCAAAGGTGTGGCTTTGAGGACAATAGCATTGGCGGTGGATTTTCTCTTGAAATTAGTATTGGTAGTGTTGTTTAGTTTTAAAGGAGAGGGCTCATTGGTTTTGTAAGTTGGGTTTTTTTTCAACTTTAATCTTCCCTCATCAATGGCTCTATTCCCTAGTCTATGATCCATTGTAAAAGCTTCATCAAATGTTCAAAAGGTTTGGACACACAATGTGGATGAGATTTGTTTTCCACATATTTGGGAAAAGAGATTTATAAGCTTTGATTAAGGTAATGAAAATTAAAGTTGGTTGATTAGTCTCCTCCAGTGAGCCACAAAATTGGAAATATATTCATCTTTCATTTATTTAATGGAGTAGATGTTGGTAATATAAAGTTTCTTGGATATATAGATCAAAAAGTGATCCAAAAAAGTTTGGGCTAGTTGGGTGAAAGAGAAGATGGAGTGTTTTGGGATTGCACTATACCAATCTAATGCTAGTCTAAATAAGTACATAAGAAAGGTATATAGGAGGAGAGTTTCATCATGGGAAATAAAGTAGCACGCATGTCTAAATTCTCTTAAATGTTGTTGGGGGTCCTCCTTACTTTAAAATTTAGAGAATCTTGGCAATTCCCATTGTAGAGGATATGGTCAGAGAGGGACAAATGGATGGATGGATTCATTTCAAATTTGGTAATAAGAGATAAGGTTATGTGAGCTTGAGATGGATGAATCAAGGGTAAGCATCTTCTCCATTAGAAACTTGACCGAGTTTTTAGGGTTGTTGGGTTGGATAGGTATATGACATGTTTCTTTGGGGCTAGGTGACATGGGAATAACTAGTGGATGGTTGGGATGATGTTATGTGTGTGTGTGAGGTCATGTCAGGTTGGGTAGAAGGTGAAGGTATGTATACTTGTGTGTTAGGAATATATTGATAGGATTTCATGGGTATGTGTTAGAAGGTCAAGGTTGGGGGGTTTATGTGTGGCATCGAAGTGGTTAGTGGGTTAGTTGTTTGAAGGTGGGTAGTGACCAAAGTGTTTATAGAGGGAAGTGTTTGTGTTATGGAGAGCACTACATTTTGAGATTGGGTTATGGTTGAGGTATTGGTTTCTATCAAAGGGGGAATATAAGTAGGAGTGGAGGATAATTCCATAATAGGTGTGGTCTAAGTGACTAAGGGTAGGGTTGAACCCACTTGGGGTGTGAGGGTGGTGTTTGGTTTGGGGGTGGAAGGTTTTTTTGGGTTTAGGTGGATGGGATTTTGGAAGAGGTGTGGGTAAGAAATGGTTGGGTTGAATTTACACCCACAATAAGGTGGGGTGGCATGCCAAGAGGGGGTTCGATAGAGAAAAATGAAGCAAAATGTGTGTGGTGTGGTATGGTATTGAGGTAGTGATATAAAACCACTTGATTATTATCAAGGAAGGTAGGAAAGTTAGGATACCATTTAGGTATGATTGGGACCCTAGAAGGAGAGGGAAGAGGGGAACTCTCAATATGAGGGAAACTCTATATGTCTAAAGTATACTATATAGGTGCAGAAGAAGATAGGGGCTGATTAACTTGATTTCTAAGTTCTTATCTAGTAATGACCATATGATAAAATAAGGAATGAAAAGGTGAATCTCTCAACTCAAAAAAGAATCAACCAAAAATATTTCAAATCAATCAACATAAACACTAGAAATGAATTTATCCTAGGATTAATTTTAAATCAATTTTAGCTTATGCCTTAAAGAATGTGGAGAGGAAGTTGGTTTGATATGGGTACTAGAAGGGTAATATATAGTTAGTTTCGAGTTTTTTAGGTGATAAAAATAAAGATGTGTTGAAATTTGTTACGTGGCTTGGTGTTGGGGCCTACCCCCTCACTTCACAATCTGTAGTGATAAAGGTGTCATGTGTTTAGACAAGATATACTGAGTCCAGAGTTTATAATCAACCAGAGAGCTGAGTTAGTTCTCCCCTTGGTGGTGAAATCCAAGTGGGATAGCTAAGAGGGGGTAAGGTTGTCACCAAGTGATGAAATCCTAGTCGGTCCTTATCTCAATTATTTTTTTTATGTGTTAATTATTCATTGGTTTGACTTGGTGTGTGAATACAACTAAAAGTTAAGATAAAATTACTATTCCTCCTACTTACTAGATGAATTAAGACCAGAAAGAAATTCAATGGATGCAAAGTGTTTTTTTTAAACCCAAAATAAAATTTTAGATTTATTTAAATGCATACAAAATCTCTAAATTCAATCTGAATGAAATATGAAAATGAAAGTCCTAATCCTAGGATGACTATTCTTTTTATTTCTTTTGAAGATGTAAAGAAAATAAACATTAAAATTTCTAAAATGCAACCAAAACTTGTGTTTTTTTTAAATAAATAAAATATAACTTAATTTTATTAAAAATGCAACTAATAATGCAAGAAAGTATGCAACTAAGAATGTAAGTGAATATGCAACTAAACATGTAATTAAAAATGAGACTAAATGATTTTTTTAACTAATGTAACTAAATGAACTTTTTTTACTAATGAAACTAAATGAAATGTTTGATAATGAATTTATAAATTTCTTAAGATAACTAATGGACCCAATAAAACTCAAGGGTCTTACCGAGCATGCCAAAATGTTTCTCTCAATTTTTTTTGCTTTTCTTAATTTTTGAAAAGAAAGAAACTAGTGATAAGGGGTGTGTACAAAAACCTATAAAAAATGCATGCATTAAATCTAAGTGATTGTGTAGAGATCATCTTTGGATTGGGAGGATGACCTATGAATAATACAACACTAAAGAAACTTGTTTATTAGACAAGTAAATGGGTGGATTGCCTAGTGTGAGATAGATCCTAAAAGTAACAGCTTTCTAGGAAGCTGTCAATCCACCTGATTTAAACACTTATGTTGAAATGATGAATTAAAATATTTTGCATAAAAATACAATTTATTGATATTAAAAATATAAATTAACTAAATTTGAGATAATGAAGTTAAAATCTTTGCTAAATTAATCAAAATGAATCAACTAGTTTGATTATACTAATGCTGAAAATTGGTGAGGGCAAGGTTGTGGTTTTGGATTTGGAAATGGTTTGGTTTATCTTGTGACAAGGACTAAGTTTTTGGTTAAGGTTTTTAAATGGTAAAATTTGTAAAAATGGTAAGAAAAAAAGAAGGAAAAATGGATAAATTGTGAAGAGGTAAATGGATGAAAGGGATGAGAAAGAAATGAGGTAAAAGGGGATAAAGGGATAAATGGTGGGGAGACTAAAGGGTAATTGGAATAAAGAGAAAGAAGAGGTTAAGTTTCAAGATGAAAATTAGTGAAAGTAGAAGAATAAGGCTTAAGGGGTTATTTTTTTGAGGTCAATAAGGAAGAGGCCAAAGGGGGTTAAGAAAGAATAAATTGAATTTGCAAAACAATACAAATTACCTTGATGTTTTTTGAAGATGGATTGAGGATGGCTTGTTGAATATTTTGGTAGAGTTTCATTGCTTGATCTCTTCTATCCAAGATGATGATGACCTCCAAGATGATTACCTTCTCCAAAAACCTATGATAATATGCTAAGAACAAAAGACTAACTTGCCACTTAACCTTGGGTGAAGAAGAGGGGGTATTTATAGCATTTTTATGTGAAGAAACATGCCAAAATAGAGGAATATTGAAGAAATTATAATTTATCCAAGTGGGTTCATGATTTTGTCAAGGCTAGGTTGGTGAAGACTCCCATGTGAGTTGGTGAATCTCCAAGTTTGAATGTAAATCATGCACATGGGTTTGAATGAGACTTAAAGACTTTTTACCATCCTTTCTTGCTTTCACACAAGCACTTAAAGGGGTGGCACACCAAATGTGGCACTATTTTTCATGTGGGGGATGAAAATTCTAAGCCATGTGGGATGGAAAATATCCCATTTGGGTTCGTGAGCCTCCATTTGAGCTAAAAAGTCAAAAATGGATGCTCTTTATCTATTCCAAAGTCTTCAAGAGGTAGGTATCTCTTTTAAAGTGTAATTTCATGTTGGAAGACAAAAATACATGTCGAATAATGATCCCTTAAAGGTTAATTTTCCACATTTCTTGGGGGGTGGCATTGTGATGTTTGAATGATTTCATCAAGCACTTTGGAAAGGATCCCAAGTGGGGTATGATGTCCCACATGAAGCCACATCACTTGTTATATCACCTCCCAAATCCCCTCCCATGCTAGATGCCATATCATTTGTCATGTCGCATGCCATGTGCTTTGCCATGTCATCATGAATAGTGATAGTGGGTCCCATAGTGAATAGTGATAGTGAATAGTACTTTTGAATATTACTTTTAAATAGTGATTTTGAATGATATTTGTGACTAGGAAAATAGTGATTTGGTTAGTTAAGAGGGGTTTTTGGAAGGTTTAAGAATTTTTAGGGGATATTGAGGCATTTAGACATTGAAAATTGCAAGTGTGTAGTTTTTTAGTGTCTATAGTACCCTATATATTAGTGTGTCCCTCTCTTGGGTCACCAAACCTAGTGAGGTCTGAGCATAATCTCTCCCACCTATAATGGTGGAATCTTGACCTTGTAAATTCACAATCTGGCCCTACAATGTGGCCACCTATCCCTGTAAACTTATAATATGTGCTTGTGTAGATATTAATGTTTCTCTTACATATTTGTTTAGGTCACCACCCTATACCTATGCCCCATCTAGATCCACATCCATGGCTTGTTGGTCCCCACCATCCCATCCAAAATTAGTTTCTACATGTCATGTCTATTACCATCCTACATAACCATTAATAAAATGAGCATCATCTATCCTTGGTCTCACAAGTAGCTCCTCATGATCTAAAACTACCTCCTCTAGTTATAACTCAGGTATTAAAAACTTAGCATCCTCCCTCTTATACCTTAGAAAAGGACTTGAAATCCCCTACACTAGGCCATATTACCTCTAAACACTATCAAATGGGATGATATAAGTCTCACCCTCTATCCTCCCATAGATTCACCTCCATCTCTACAAAGATAAAGTGTGATAGTTATAGAGGGCCCACCTAGAAAAGACCACATACAACCTCCAAACCACGTCACCCATAACTAAACCATCAAATGCTTCTCTAAACCAATCAATGTCTGTCACACCTCCTCTATCTCCTATCAAATCATAATATCCTCTCCATCATAGGAAATCCACTCTATAGTTTGTCTAGGCATAGTCATCCCATGGTAGCCCCAATGGTCTTAAAACTTGAATGTGCTTGTATGCCCAAAAATGGAGCACAAACCCCACATTGATCCCATATCATCTATGAGATATAAATGATTAAATCTCCCTATATATATGGAATAATTTTTTTTCCCAACCAAACACTATCCTCCCAAGCAAAATCTCTACCAACACTCCCAATAACAAATAAGGAAATCATTCACTACTCAAATCTTACAATGCAAAATAGGACACTACCATCATCATCGTAGTCATCAAATACCTCTCATATAACACCCTTTAGTATAATGGCTCATAACTAAAACCACCTAAATACCACCTAGCATGGATTTAATCCTCACCATATAGGTTTTCCTCATCCCTTTCCTCACTCTAACTATGATAAATCAGTTCCCCTCGAATAAGAAGTCATGTAATCCTATAAACATCCTCCAATAGGATAGGCATCTCTCCTATTGGTAGTAGGAAGGTGTTTATGTTTGGATCCCATCTCTTGATGAGGTCCAAGATCATCATCACATGTTTAGGTAATCATTGATAATGTCTCATAGCTCTGAGATCAACCTCCTCCATATATGTCCAATCATCTTCGATCATCCCTCCATATATCTTTGCAAAGATCCTAGGAACCTAATCCCTCATTTGGATCTAGTCTCATGCCTACAAGAAAATAAATAGTGTTAGCATGCACACTTATTGTTCCATTACCATTTATCATTTTCATTCATTCTACCTACATCAATCTCTTTATCAGCCTAAACTCATCTACATCAGCCTATTCCAACCATTACCTCTACAACATTACCTCTAACACTTAAAAGTGACCCCCACCCATAAACATTTTAACATTTACCCTAATCTATCACACCAATATCCGATGCTTCTATCAAAAACATATACCCTAACCAAAAAAAATTTCATACACCCTAACTAAACCTATCAAACTGGTACCTAAATCTATCCAAACAACCATATCAACTTATAACTCCTACTTAAAATTACCCTATCCTAACTTATATTTGACCTTTTTACTGACCCCCACCCCCTTACAACATTTTAGAACACTTTTCCCTATCTTTATATTAAAACCTACCTTTCCCCATCACTTGACCACTGATGCTCCTAATGACCATTGATAGTTAGGTGAGATTTGTCCTTTGGTGGTCCATGATCAATGGTCATGTCTGACCATTGATGATTGGGTTTAACCACCAATGGTCACTATGTGTGACCACTAGTATTAAATCACCTAACCTACCTTACTAGAAAATTAAACAAAACATAAAATTTCAACCATTGAATTACCTAAATCTATCTTATACCCTACCTACAAACCAAATCCTCCCTCAATTTTGAATTTCACTTGCTAAATTTCCAAATTTTACCCAAAACCTAAACTAGGGAAAATCCCCTAAAAAACCATATCTAAACAACCATAAAACAATCAAATTTAAATAAAAAATGACCTAATCAATTAATCAACCAATTGAAAACATCACCTACCTCATTCTTTATTCATTATCAAGGATAGATCCCATGTCTAGCTACCCAACTACATCCTTATCTACCCTATATCTCTGTCTAAGAAGGATCACCTTAAGCACATGCCTTTAACCAATCAACAATCACCACCCCAAACAAATTCATAATCAACCATCTCCTAGATTTATGACAAATCAATAGGTCATTAGATGGCATGAAAATCTTAGACTTAACAAGTTAAAAGTGTGTTGTCCCTGAAAAGTGATTCCTCATTTTTTAGACAACATAGGACCATTTTGGTCCTGAATGGCCAAAATTGTCCCTCCCCTTTCCAAAAATTTGTTTTGAAACATTAAATTTCATCATTTTCTCAAAAATTTTGGTAAAGGGACTAACAAGGTCAATGGGTTCAAGGTTTAATAGTGGTCCCGAGCACTTAACGAGTCTCAAAAGCTTAAACCATTGAACCGTTAAACCTTGAACCATTTTGGTTCGTTGGTTCAATGAGTTCAATGTTTAAATTAGTTCAACACACTGGGTTTAAACGTTTAAAGACTACCTCAATTATGAAGAGAAATGCACACAATAGAAAGAGTCAAGCGGATACTGCCAAGTGTCATCGACTGACCCCCTTTATGCTTTGTTGTTGTGAATTGGCAAATGCTACCACGTGTCCCTCTAAAGCTTTTTAGAAGCCTCCAAGTGCCAATATCTATAGTCTCTTCCCTTAGCTTCACTATTTTGAGCAAATACCATGGTGGGTCCTGGGGTGAATGACTAAATTAAAGTAGAAGCTGCCACATGTCTACGTCCATGTGACTATTTAAAGTATTCAGACCATGCCACGTGTCCATCCCAATGCAACGAAAATTGCCACGTGTTGGTATCTGCATCTCCAACCTTTTCATAAGCTACGAGGCTTCTTTTAATAAGTTTCTTAGAGTCCTATGGATGGTGACAAGTGGCAACTATGGAAGGCCCTAATGTATTCATCTAAGAATGGCAGAAGATGCCATATATCCTCACCTGTTCCTATGGAAGATGCCACATGGTACTTGTTCAAAGAGCAAGAGGTGCCACATGTCAAAGGAATGGGGAATTTACAATACAAGAACATATAAAGCCAAGGAAATGAAAGGAATGATAGCCCACTGGAGAGAGAAAGCCTGAAGGCCACTTAGAAGACTCAAAAGGGAAAGTTCCCTTCGAGAAAGGTTTGAGCCTCAAAGAGCTATGGAAGCTACCAAGTGTCATGAGCTAAGACATAGTTGTGAATGAAGCTTCATAGAGCAAAACCCACCATGTGTCCCAACCCAATGCCATAGAAGCCACCACGTGTCTGTATCTATGCCCCCCTTAGTTGCTAACTAGTTTTGAAGCTTATTTCGATAAGCTTATTTTGAAGCTACATATGCCACCACGTGTCCTCACCTGCATCATAGTGGAAAGTGACCATGCCAGGCGAGAAAGACATGAGGAAGTTTCTAGGAAAAATGATGGGCTTACGAACATCAAATTTGTCTCAATGAAGTGTCTGTTGATTTTAGCATACTTAAAGTGTAGACCTGAATGCATTTGAAAAGCCTAACGCCAGACCAAGAGAAGGAAGAGATAAAGAGGGAAACTCAATGGGAGTTTTTTCCAATAGGTGAAGTAGTTCAATGGGTAGATAATTGGGAGTTGGTAACATTGAAAGTGTTGTCTACTTGTCCCCTTATAGGTGAAGATAGAGTAGACAGTTGTGTGGCTAAGCAGGTGAATGAATGAGTGATTCAGGCTAAAGAGGAGGCACTAAGAGAGGAATCGACATGCCACATTTAAGGCAGCCACCCTGCTCTAGCAAGGCCCTTCTTGACAAAACCAAGAATGCATCCAAGGCATTGAGTGTGCCAAATAGGACACTTCATTGGGAGAAAGTGCCAAGTCTATCCTAGCCTCTATATAATGTATACTCTTTTATTATTACAAAGGAGATCTTCCCCTTACTAGAAGTGAAACTCTACCCAAATTGAAAGGCATTACTGAGACTTTGAGCTCAGATTGTAATTCATATTATTTTATCTAAATGAGAAAACAAGTTACTTGCAGACTTTGTGCTGTTATAGCTTGTGTTATCTTAGGAGATTGTTCATATGTCTATTTCCTAAGAGCCTTCTTGTCCATTTGATTTAACAAGGAAAACTAGTGGAGGTGATCAAGAAGGTGTCTTGAAGGCCAACTATGGGATGACATGGTGCCCCCATAAGTACCTTCAGTGTGTTTGCATTTTTCTTTCCTGTGTAAAGAGCCTTGGGATGACGTGGTGCCCCCATTGTTCTTCATTTTTCTCTCTTAGGTTGCTTGTCACTCAACACCCCTGTTATGAGTTACTTACTAACTAAAATATTGTCTCTACCTACTAAAGAAAACTTTTGAAAGAAGAGAAGTGCCTTCTATCATTGCACTAGGATTTCTACTATTTAGGAAGGAATCTGGCTCTTGGCTGAAAGTTGGTTTCTGAAAGAAGAGAAGTATCTTCCTCGTCACCTAGAATTTCTTCCTTGTTTATCAGCATCATCTCTAAAAAAGAGAGATGGATGGTTTATCCTACCCCTGTGTCTTACTTTATGCTTATATATATAATATATAGCCTCCACATATTTAATAAGGAACCTTCCGTTGATGAGAGGAGAGATTTATCCCCTTTGGATGTGGTAAACCTGTAACATTGGATGATGAATCTCCCTATGTTGTGGTGATAGGAAATGTTTTGGTCACCAATTAGTTAGCTAACAAAATATTCACCCAATAGTTTTTGACGACTCTATTGGGGAAGGACAAGCAGTTTTAACCCTCAAGCTTCAAATTGAAGTGCAACCAGTCCTTTTCCATTTTTGATTCACAATTTGGCAACCCTACACTATACTAGAAGCCAAAGAGCTCAAGGTGTTGTTGATCCTGTCTTTGAGTTAGCATATCAAAGAGATTTCAGCTTGCTTTCTCCCCAACCCCAAGTTCAATGATCTAGGAGTGTTCCTTCTACCCATACCAAGACACCAACACAAGGTAGAGCTACTTTTTTTTACAGTTAGCAGAGCCTTACGTATCCAAATTCTACCTAGATTTGTTATCCCTACTTTCAATAATCCTATCATGGCAGATCGAGGCCCTTAGGGTAACTCTTTTAGCCCACTTAATTTAACTCCACCATTGCATGACCTTCCACAAAGCTTGAGGAAGAATTTCCCCAAATTATTTAGGGATGGAAAAGTCCATCCTGATGAACACGTTGGTACCTTAAAGATAGCCTATGGCATGATAGGCATAAAATTTAAGGACGTGGTAGTTAGGATTTTCATGGAAACACTACAAGGTGTTGCTGTAGACTAGTTTTACAACTTGTAAGCCCAATTAGTAACTGATTGGGACACACTTAGAGCCAAATTCAAGGCTAGATTCAAGCCTATAGAAGATGCACATGCCTTGTTGGCCTAGCTCACACAAATGAAGAAGGAGCCCTAAGATCCTATGAGGGATTTCATAGTAAAGTTTGATAATCTGAGGAACTAGATTCCTGTTATTGCTCATCTAGCCCCTAAAAACCTTAAATGCTTCTTCATTAACTCACAACTGCCTGAAGTGAGTTTCCTACTAAGAAGAACCAATCACATAGATCTCGAAGCTGCTCAAGATTTGGATATCAAAGTCAAAGATGACTTTATCTTAGTAGGAAAGATAAGGAGGGACCTAAATAAAGGTAAATCTTCTTCTTCTTTGGAATATTCCCCTTTTTCCACCACTAATCTTATGATGAAAAAACTAACAAATGAAGTACTAGCTCTCAGAAGGAAAGTGGCACAAGGAATGCTATCTGCTCCTACATATAGAGATAACCCAGGAGGACATTTTAGAATCAAGTGTACCAAGGCAATGCTACCAGGAATCAAGGATAGCAAAATCACCTTCCTCCTCCATAGAGGAATCTCACCCTTGAAGCACCTCCAACTGACTCAGTAGTTGGATATCTTGAAGCTGAATTGGACTTTTCATCCCAGCCTGAGTTGAATCTTGAAGAAGATGCTAATCTCTTCACTAAGGAAGAAGAAGAATTAGCTAGCGACTCCCATATTGGTTTCTTGAACTATCAAGATGAACCTAGGAGTAAAGGAAATACAACTGAGGGGTCATATGTTGTATTCACCTAGTCTAAGAATCAATCAGCTCAACAAACTAATAAAGAGAAAGTAGAGGAGTAACCTCAACTAGCAGTTTTGATTGCTAAGTGGGGATCCACTCTCCCTTTCCAACCAAAGGGCCCAGTGATTGCAAGAAAGGTAAGTACCCCAAATACCCCTACACCTTTTACTTCAAACTCATAGTCCAGTACTGCCCCCCCTAAACCTCAAAAAGATGAGCTCTCATCCTCTATACCTAGTTCGTTTCGAACATTTGACATAATTGATCATAATAAGAAAACCAAGATTCAAATGTCTGAATTTGAATTCCTACAGTCCCATCCTAAATAATTAGATAAATTGGTTTAGTGTGTTGAAAACTAGAATGTCCTTGTCAAATGAGTAGTTACCAAAGTGACTCATGATCTCCCCAAGGATGCATCCACTAGGAAAAATATTGTCATTTCCCCTCCTTTCACTCCTAGTAGGACTGAACCTTTTTATGTCTCATTGCTAATAAATGGACAATAGTTGAATAATTGCATTATCGAATCTAAAACTTTAGACAATGTCATGCTTGCTAAAGTAGCCAAATCCCTTGATCTCACACTGACTAAGACATTTGGTAGGTGCTTCTCCATAGAGAAAAAGCAAGTGCCACTACTTGGGCAAATAAAAGATGCCCAATTTGCCTTTGCTGCCTTTCCAAACAAAAGAATCAAGATGACTGTCTTGGTAGTAGACTCCTAGCATCATATGGTATCCTCCTTGGGCAAAATTTCGATAAGGATGTTGGTGGTGAATTGAGCATGGATTTATCAAAGGCAAGGATTCTAGTCAAAGGTGTCATAAAGAGACTACTTCCCAAAAAGGAAGCAAAATATGTCGTTACCTAGACCTCAACACTTGAAGCTCAAATCTTGTTTGAGTCTTCACGCCTGGGCAACTACTTTCTATCCATGGATGAAGTTCATGAGGCATCTGATGAAACTCTTGCAAGTGAAAACCTAGAAATGTAGTCAAGTGGAATAGTAGAAGAATTAGCTAAGCCTAATGTCAGTGTGGAAGAATCCCCTCGGAATAAAGAAGAACCCCAAGGAAAATTAGTATCAAATGAGGTATAAACTCTTGAATTTGATGGCAGTTGCTCCTCCACTGGTTTAAGAGCTAGGGTTGTGTTAATATCTCCTTAAGGAGATATTTTTCCTTCATCTTATAAGTTACAATTTAGTAACACCAATAACATGATTGAGTATGATTCTCTATTACTGGGATTAAAAGCTCTAGGGATAAAGGCATCAAGCTCCTTCATGCTAAAGGAAATGCCAAACTAGTGGTTTGTCAGGTGAGAAACCTATATCAAACCAAGAATGAAAGATTAAGCCACTACTATAATCTAATCTTGGATCAACTGAAAAACTTTGATGCTTTCAGCATCTCTATAGTTCTTAGAGAATTCAATGATTAGGTTGATGCACTAGCTATTTCAACCACCCTCTTGATCCCCCACCTAGACTTCAAAGGAGACAGGTACATTATTGAGCTGGTCTTTAGACCAAGCATGCCTAATAATTATAGTTATTGGTAAGTAATTGATAATGACAATCACACCATTGCCTTCTTGGAGTAAAAGGATAGCTTCAAATGGCTACATTTTGAAGGCAGTGAACCTCAAGAGCCTGAACTAACTCCTAAATCGATTTCAAGCATAGGTGAGGAGTTATTGCAACTAAAAGGGAATAAAATTCCCAAAGGCCTTGTTTCCCTTGAGAAGCTATTTGATAAGCATGATAGATTCATCAAATAGTAGGGAATGGATTCAAGCTCCTCCCAAGAGTTTGATCAAATAAATCTGGGAACTAAGGCAAACCACAAGATGGTGAACATCGAGAAGTGTTTTACTCCTGAAGAACATTTCAACTTCACTACTTTGCTTAACGAATACATGGATGTCCTAGCATACTCCTATGATGACCTGAAATCACTCTAGCTTGATGAAATTTGACACAACATTCCTCTCAAGGATGATTCAACACCTTACAGGAAAAAGTTCCACCATTATAATTCAAAAATATCAGGTACTATTTTATCAGAGATTCAAAAAATGCTAAATGCAAGGATAATCTTCCCAATCCATCATTCTACCTAGATTGCCAATATAGTGCCTGTAAGGAAGAAGAATGGTGAAATTTGCTTTTATGTGGATTTTAGAAATTTGAATCAAGCATCCTTGAAGGATAATTATCCTTTGCCAATAATGGATCAAGTGTTGCAGATAGTGATAGGCTCGAAGATGTTATCAATACTAGATGGTTTCATAGGATACAATCAAGTCGAAGTTGGTGAAATAGACCAGCATAAGACCACTTTCACCACACCTTGGGGCATGTTTGGGTATAAAAGAATGCCTTTTGGCTTGATAAATGTTGGCACTACCTTCCAAAGAGCAATGGACCTTTCCTTCAAAGATGAGATGGGTAAGTTCATCATAGTTTATCTTGATGACTTGACATTTTTCTCTAAGCATTGCCCAGATCATGTGAGACATTTGCAGTAAGTGCTAGAATGTTACTACCAGAATGGCATTTCCTTAAATCCCAAGAAGTTAGTCTTTATAGTATTAGAGGGGAAACTTATTAGACATGTTGTGTCCAAAGGAGGTGTAAAGATTTACTCAGATAGAGTCAAGTCTATCCAAGAACTTTCCTTGCCCACAAGCAAGACTATTGTTCAATCTTTCTTTGGAAAGGTGAATTTCTTATGGAGGTTCATCCCTAAGTTTGCCAAGAAGACTAGGCACATCAAAAGCATGATGAAAGGAAAAGCCACCTTCAGTTGGACTAAATAAGGCAAGTCAGCCTTTGATGCTATCAAGATTGCCATTGCCCATGCTCCAATTTTGGCCTACCCAGACTATAACAAAGAGTTCACTATTTACAGCTATGCTTTAGAGCATACGCTTTTAGCAATTCTGGTTTAATAGAATAAAGAACATATGGAATCTCCCATTTCCTTCATGAGCTATCCTCTCAAATCTCATGAGCTAAAGTACTCAAATATGGAGAAGCATGCTTATGCAATGGTGAAGGCTGTGAAACAATTTTATTTCTACATCCTCAATTCTTGAGTGACTACCTTAGTCCCTTACACAATAGTGAAATCTATACTGACTCAGTAGGAGTTTGGGATGAAAATAGGCAATTGGGTTGTAAAAATATAATATTTTGATCTAATCATCAAGCCAATGAAGCTAGGCATGGGAAGAAGCTATGACAACTAATTGTTGATAACAAGCTAGGAGAGATAGATCATGAAAAACCGAAAGTGGATGACTCACGTACAGTCCTCTTTGTCTCCACCACAAATGAGTGGTATTCAAGTATAGCTCATTTTCTTACTTATGGTGAATGTCTTGCAAACCTATCTTATAAAGAAAGGAGGACCATCAAGCTGAAAGATACTAATTTTGTCCTCTAGGACAATGGCCTATATAAGAGGCACCTTGATAGAACATTCCTTCACTGTGTGGACAAGGAGCAACAAAGCTAACTTTTGAAGTCCTTTTATAATTTAGCCTGTGGGGGACATTTTTCTACCCTGATGACTGCCCATAAGATCCTATGAGCTAGGTACTATTGGCCAACTCTCTTTCAAGATGCATACAAGTGGGTCAGGGGATGTGAATTGTGCCAGTAGTTTGTCAAAAGGCCTAAGCTAGCTGCCCTACCTCTCAAACCAGTGGTCATAAAGGAGCCTTTCCAACAATAGGGAATTGACTTTATTGGTCCTATGAACCCATCATTGAGTGTTGGACATGACTATGTCCTTACAGCAACAAATTACTTCACCAAATGGGTAGAAGTAGTTCTAACCAAACATGCTACTTCAGAAGTAGTATACAATTTCATCAAAGAAAACATCATGTCCAGGTTTGGGGTCCCCATAAAAATTATCACTAATAATGCCACCTACTTCACTTCCTAGGAGATTACTCAATTCTACTTCTACTACATAATTACACTCTCCCATTCCTCTGATTACTTCCCACAAGGGAATGGACAGGCTGAGTCAAGCAATAAAAACTTGGTGACTATCACCAAGAAGTTGGTAGATGACAACCAAAGGACTTGGCATAAGGTGTTGGTTGATGCTCTATGGGTGGATTTAATTACACCAAAGAGAGCAATTGGTATGTCTCCCTTCCAACTTCTTTATGGTGTAAATGCTAAGATACTAATCACCTTGGAATTGCTAGCATTGAAATTAGATAAGGTGATTGAAGATCAAATGTATGAGAGCTCACTTGAGAATAAGATCATTTGCCTTGCTGAGTTGAATGAGTAGAGAACTACAGTGGTGTATAGAATTTTTGCCCATCAAAGTTTGGTGAAGAAGCTCTTTGACCACAAAGCAAAGAATCATGATTTCTAGATTGGAGATCAAGTCCTGCTATGGGACAAGAGAAGAGAACCAAAGGGGATGCATGGAAAGTTTGATTCCCTATGGAGGGGCCCTTTTACTATTAATCAGCTCAATGGTAAAAATAATTTCCTATTTAAGTATCAAGATGGCACTCTCTTTTCTCTACCTCACAATGGGTAACATCAGAAACACTTCAACTCTTGAAGTATCGAATGAGTTCCCCTGTACATATGTATATTTGTATAGTTTGTTGTTTTATTTTATTCATTTCCTTTTCATTTTTTTTGGAACCTTTCTTTTTGGGTTGCATGACTCTGTAGCCCAATGGCACACTTCAAGGCACTAGAGACTCTGGTTTCTACTCCCCTCAGCGGTTTCAAGTTTCTGACTAAAGGAAGTTTGCCAACAGGAGCTAGTTATTGTCCTTGAAAAGTGATTCCTCATTTTTCAGACAACATAGGACCATTTTGGTCTTGAATGGGCAAAATTGTCCCTCCCCTTTCCAAAAATTTGTTCTGAAACATTCAATTTCATCATTTTCTCAAACTTTTTGGTAAAGGGACTAACAAGGTCAATGGGTTCAAGGTTTAATAGCAGTCCCGAGCACTTAATGAGTCTCAAAATCTTGAACCATTGAACCTTGAACCATTTTGGTTCATCAGTTCAATAGGTTTAACATTCGAATTGGTTCAATGTGCTAGGTTTAAAGGTTTAAAGACTACCTCAGTTATGAAGAGAAACATGCACAATAGAAAGAGTCAAGTGGATGCTACTAAGTGTCATCAGTTGACCCCCTTTATGCTTTGTTTCTATGAATTGGCAGATGCTGCCACATGTCCCTTTGAAGCTTGTTGAAAGCCTCTAAGTGCCAATATCCGCAGTCTCTTCCCTTAGCTTCACTTTTTTGAGAAAACACCATGGTGTGCCCTGAGGCAAATGACTAAATTAAATTGGAATTTACCACGTGTCTATGTCTGTGTGACTGTTTAAAGTATTCAGACCATGCCATGTGTCCCATCCCAGTGTAATAAAAATTACCACATGTTGGTGTTCATGTCTCCAGCCTTTTCATAAGCTATGAGGCTTCTTTTGATATGTTTCTTAGAGTCTCGTGGATGGTGATAAATGGAAATTATGGAAGGCCCCAATGTATTCATCTAAGAACGGTGGAAGATGCCATGTATCCTCACCCGTTCCCATAGAAGATGCCACATGGCACTTGTTTAAAGAGTGGGAGGCACCACGTGTCAAAGGAATGGGGCACTTTTAATACAAAGTCACATATAGAGCCAAGGAAATGAAAGGAATGATATCCTGCTAGAGAGAGAAAGCCTGAAGGCCACTTAGAAGACCCCAAAGGGCAATTTCCCTTCAGGAAAGGTTTGAGCCTCAAAGAGCTATGGAAGCTGCCAAGTGTCACAAGCAGAGACATAGTTTTGAATGAAGCTTCATAGAGAAAAACCTACCATGTGTCCTAACCCAATGTAGGAGAAGCTGCCATGTGTCTACATCTGTGCCCCCCTTAGCTGCTAACCAATTTTGAAGATTATTTTGATAAGCCTATTTCAAAGCTACAGATGTCACCATGTGTCCTCACCCGTGTCATAGTGGAAAGTAACCATGGTAAGTGAGAAAGACATGAGGAAGTTCTTGGGTAAAATGATGGGCCTACAAACATCAAATTTGTCTCAATAAAGTGTCTGTTGATTTTAGTAGACTTAAAGCATGGACCCAAATGCATTCAAAAAGCCTAAGGCTAGCCCAAGAAAAGGAAGAGACAAAGAGGGAAACTCAGTGGGATTTATTTCTAGTAGGTGATGTATTTCACTGAGTAGATATCTGGGAGCTAGTAACATTGAAAGCATCATCTACTTATCCCCTTATAGTTGAAGATAGAGTAGACAGTTGCTTGGCTAAGTAGGTAAATGAATGAGTGATTCAGGCTAAGGAGGAGGCACTAAGAGAGGAATCGACACACCACATTTAAGGTAGTCACCTTGCTTCAGTAGGGCCCTTCTTGACAAAACCAAGAATGCATCCAAGGCATTGAGTGCACCAAATAGGTCACTTCATTGGGAGAAAGTGCCAAGTTTCTCCTGGCCTCTATATATTGTAAACTATTTCATTGTTACAAGGGAGATCTTCCCCTTACCAGAAGCAAAACTCTACGCAAATTGAAAGGCATTACTAAGACTTTGAGCTTAGATTGTAATTCATATTATTTTATTTGAATGAGAAAACAAGTTACTTGCAGACTTTGTGCTGTTATAGCTTATGTTATCTTAGGAGATTTTTCGTATGTCTATTTCCTAAGAGCCTTCTTGTCTATTTGATTTAATAGGTAGAACTAGTGGAGGTGATCAGGAAGGTGTCCTGAAGGCCAACTGTGGGACAACATGGTGCCCCCATAAGTAACTTCAGTGTGTTTGCATTTTACTTTCCTATGTAAAGAGCCTTGGGATGATGTGGTGCCCCCATTATTCTTTGTTTTTATCTCTCAGGTTGCTAGTCACTCAACACCCCCATTATCGGTTACTTGCTACCTAAAATATTATTGTTGCCTACTGAAGAACACTTTTTAATGAAGAGAAGTGCCTTCTATCATTACACCAAGATTTCTACTATTTAGGAAGGAATCTGGATCTTCGCTGAAAGTTGCTTTTGAAGGAAGAGAAGTATCTTCCCCATCACCTAGAATTTCTTCCTTGTTTATCAACATCATCTCTAAAAAAAGAGAGATGGATGGTTTATCCTACCATTGTGTCTTACTTTATGCTTATATATATAGTATATAGCCTCCACATATTTAACAGGGAACCTCCCCTTGATGAGAGGAGAGATTTATCCACTTTGGATGTGGTAAACCTGCAACATTGGACGACCAATCTCCCTATGCTGTGGTGATAGGAACTATTTTGGTCACCAATTAGCTGGCCAACAAAATATTAACCCAACAAAGTGAAAATGAAATATCATTTTCACTTTTTATCGTCAAATTTTTAGGGTTCCACCCTAACCATCTATGGTTAGGGTGACCACTGATAGTTGACCTTGGGACCCCTGACCATTGATGGTAAGGTGAACCCACATTTAAACATTTTTAGGCACCCAACCTAAGTGCTAAATTTTTAGAGATCACCTTTCTCTGACATGAAAATTTGGAGATTCCCTTCTCTAGACAACCATTAGGCCACATCCACTTCAACATTGGCCATTTATGGCCCAAACTATCACATATTCTATGATGAATGTGATTGGTCTTTTAGACCACACCAAATAACTTTTCTATGTTGAACATTTGAATTTACACCACTTCATACAAAACTAAACCACTTATGTTTTTCAATGGAACACTTCCTACCTTCGATACCTATGAGAACATTGACCCTATTTAAGAGACTTATAAAGTAACCTGATTAGCTATGAGTAACACTATGGACCAGTTCCTATATCACTTGTACTTATAGAATTGACTTTATTTTTACCAACATTGGTAACCTTAGTCTTTGCATGATCTTGGCTATCACTCTTAGTAATATTTTTCATGCATGTTTGTGTTTCAAATTCTCAACCACCCCTTTTTGTCACTAACCTTGTGATTCCCCATATACTACTTATCAAATCCTAACTCAATTTTCATTTCACCTCATTAACTCTTAATTTGAATGGGAATACCTCATCCCATACTCAAGGCAACTATACCTTCAACCAATAATCTATTTTTATTTTGTAGCTTATTGATTCAAAGTTGTATAACAAAAAGGGAAAAAATGTAGACACTAGAAAATTGTACTAGATGTTAAAATACCTCATGACACCTTAGGGACCACCTAACCCTCTTGACCCAATGAACAACCTATTAGACCTTGGGTCTAATTATCTACTTATCTAAATAAACTCACCAACTTACTAACTTGACCTTAACCCAACCTCTTTCAACCCAATTTAACCCTTTACCTCTAGACACTTGACCATCGATGGTCAGTTCAACTATTGATGGTCAACTTGACCATTGATGGTTAGGTCCTCACCCTTATAACACATCATCAAATGTGTATAAGCTAATAAGGCATAATTAAATATGTTTACCTTTTGTAGTGGTAACAAACTTCCAAGCATTGAAATTAACAAGTCTACCTATTAGGAAACCTTCTATCCTCCATCTCTCTTTTCTTATAAAAGAAAGGGAGTAGGAGGTGAAAAATATCCATCATCATAAGTACTCTTGCACATAATTATTCAAGTTCTCTAGCCACGTAGTCTTCTCTCATTAATTTAGTAACATCAATAAGGATATAAACCTCTATAAAAATTGCTCTCGAGACAAAGTATCATTACTCTACCAAAATTGGTCCAGCCATCAACCATCACCCATTTAGTAATAAATAGGTATATTTATACTTCCATTTTTTTATTATGTTTTTTAACCTCTCTTCCCCATTAGACCTTCCTACACCTATCTTCCCACCTCTTATTTATAACCAAACCCTTAAATAGACCCTTCCCTAACCACTGATCCATTATGTAGCTCTTTTTTTGAGTATCTATAAAATACCATAGGCAATCACTAATGGTTAGCACAACCACTGATGGTCACCCCCAACCGCCGATGGTTACCTAACCACTGATGGTTAGACTAAACACCGATGGTCAGACTAACCACCGATGGTCACCATGATCATCGATGATCACTGTGGTAAGAAATAAAAGCAAGTTATTTTCAACCCTTACCCCTACCAAACCTATCTTTATATGTCTCTACCTATTCACAAACCCTTTTCTAATTTTATCAACTTGGTTTGATCTACTTTAGCATTATTATTGACCCACTTTTGATACATTTAGTCATTTTATTTATCAATCATTCATTTTCTTCTTGTGTTGCATTTCAATTACTTTCTATTATTTGATGAAAGTAGTATACTTTTATCTCTTTCAACTTAATTTTTATTAAAGAGTGGATTGACAACCTCCTAGTAATCTCACACTTATTGGATCTATATCACACTAGGTAGTCTACCTAGAAATCTTTGTAATAACCCCTTTTGTTAGTGTTTTCATATCTATAGGTAATCCTTCCAAGATAGAAAGGAGTTCTTTAAATTCTTTTGGATCATGCACACATAAATAACCATGTATTTATTCCACACCCTTATTATATTTTATTATCTTCTTTCAAAATTAAGAATCAAGTATAAGTTAAGAGAAATACCAAGTGGTAATCTCTTTCTAGTTTTAAGACATTTGAAAAGTCCATGTTGATCTTGCATTATCGATAATCTATGCCCAGGTTAACATGATTCATATATCTTAGTGCTTGGACTCATTTCCTCCTATGAGCTTTACACTTGTCACATCCTCATTCTTTTGAAAAATCTATCGATCTCATATCAATGGATCAACTATATAGATCAACATTGACAATCAATCTATTTGGGCCCACTAATATTTGAATTCAAATGGATAATTTACAAGGTTAAATTTGATGTTCACATAATTGTCAATAAAATATTCATGGCTATTAATGATGTCCATGTGACCATCATAATTTAATCCCATAAAATTTAATGTATGATCTTAAGTTTGATGTCTGGACGATCATCAATGACGTCCTCATGACCATCAATGATGCCCACATGACCATTAGAATTTAAATTCCTAACATTTTATTTTTGAGATTAATTTTGATGTTTCTAAGACCAACAATGACATCCTTAAGACCATCAATGACTTCCATGAAATCATCAAAATTTTCTTGTTCAACCTTTTGACTTGTATTTTGACTCCCTACAATCTTGACACTTATCATTTCCTCGAGTCTCCTTACTCCTGCAAAATATAAATGGAAATGACTTTATCATATAACTTAGATGAAGGTATTTATGAAAAAATAACATTGGACATAATTTAAATCCTAAGGTTTTACTCTTATATGAATAAACCTTAGGATAAGATAATTATAAAAGGATGCTCATATTTATGCCACTTGGTAGTTGCTTAGGGATTTTGTGCTCTATGACTATTGACACTCACATCATTCAAACTTTATGTACTAGGATCTCATGATGGTGACACTTCTCACCCTCATCGATCTCTAGAGAAACTTTGACATTTAAACATTTTCTCACCTTGTTGTATCTTTATACTGAGATCCCATTATGGTGACACTTATCACACTCATAGAGATCAATAGGTCCTTTGAATATTTAACTAGTACGATCTCTTCATTCAAACCACCGAGCCTAAGTTAACATGGTTTTTTCTATGAGCAGGAACATAAGGGTCGAGAAGATATCACTGAAGAAGATAGGAACAGTCTTAATAAAAATTTTGAGGAATGGAGGGGGAAAAAATTGAATGATGAAACACATACACCAATGAACTGGGTTAATTGCAAAGCAGAGGCATCTTCTCAATTTGATTCTTGGACGTGCAGGGAGGTTATGAACCTCAAAAGGAAAGTGGAAACAATGGAAGATACCCTGAAAGAGGTATGGAATAAAATCAACAATATGGATAATCAGATAGGAGAAATCCCAGCCAAGCTCAAAGCCTATGAGAAAAACCTCTGAGAACTAATTAAGGAAAATAGAAGGAAAATGGAGGAAGCTACGTCCAATATTTGTGCTGCTGCTATCAATATTGGTAAAAGAGCCAGTAAGGAGACTAAAGCTCTGGAGGGACCCAGCAAAAGAATGAGACAAAGTACTAGAAAGAAGGTAACACAAAAAGGAGCAATGCTGGTGGAAACCACTACCCAGGATACTGTTTTGAAAGAAAAAGAAACAATGAAAATGATATTGGAACTAGATGAATAATCTGGTTCCTCTTGTTGGTAAAGAATCTGGTCTAGTTCTTTGTTTTCTTATTGTCTTCCTATGTCTAAGGTGTTGTTAGATCTCTATTTTTTTGGGTTGTGACTAGTTGTCTTTCTGGTGGTTTTAGGTCCATTTAAAACCTGTTTTTGCTACTTCCTTGTAGTAGTTTTTAGACTTTGTCTGTGTTTCAGCTGCTTTATCTTTTTTCCTTGTACTAGGGTTTCGGGGCCCCTTCAAAACCTGCTTTTACCATAATCTAAAACATGGTTTTTTCTATCTTAAATCATAAATAAAATACATAATATAAAGTACCTTACAAAAAAAATTCTAGCCTAAGGTGTTAGTTGTATTAATAAATATGTTTTAGACCTGGGCTTAGAATATATAAAAGAACCCCTACATTAATTAGTCTGATGAAATTTAAATGACTTATCATAGATATTTTTAGCCTAAGGTATTAGTATTAATAAAATATGATTATTACCTAGGCTAGAATATTAAATTATGTCCATAATATAATAAAAGAGCTCTCTAATAATTTTGACCCTGCATAAAAATTTGAATCTATTAAAAAGGAATTTGGGCTAAACAAATTATCCTAAGGTTTAAACATGATTTTAAAAATAGACTCAATTTAGTCAATAAGATACCAAGGGATAAAACAAAATTAAATTTATCATTAAGGTTTAAAACCCTAGGTAGTGTTCAAACAAATGGACTCTACTAATCCTTTAATTTGAAAAACATAAAAATCTAAGGTTAGCAAATTTAGATAAGATCAAACTAGAATCATGTTTAAATATAGCAACCCAACCATGATGTGGATGGTATTTAAATAAATATAATGTGAAAAAAACTCTAATGGTACTCTGATAAGATGAATTTTTAGTTTAGATCACAAATTTGCACAATCTAAAACTAGGGTCCCTATTTTTAGAAATGGGGGTGTGTTGGGTACAATATAACCCTTATCATCTAGTAGGCCCAGAGGTCTCTCTCAGAGGACTAAGTGAATTTTAAGGATTATGGGATTTCCATTTCCACTCTTTAAACTTATTAAAGGATCTAACTCATTTTTGTTGTTATCATAAGACCCTTTCCACTTCCTAAAGACCTTAAACCTCATTATCATCTTTATTCAAGGCCAATTTCTCAATTAGTTATAGCTGACTGTCTAAAAAGTTTGATTATTTAGTTTGAGATAGCCTTATCAATTATATCATGACACCTATAGTGTTAATCCCTCATCAAGAGGGGTATTTATCACTACCTTCAAACTCCATATAACACTCTCAAAGTACTTCACAACTTTTATACTTATTATCCACACACATAGTCTTGCAGGTGCATATTTGATATCTTAAACCCATTTTGAAGATGTACTTCCACTTTGTAAACCTTGACAGTCCTATAGATATTTGTTTCATATTGGGATATATCTAAAAACCTTTACCTTTATCTACCCACCAACTCACTTTGATCATCAATGCAGATCTCTTTAATACTCCCTCATTATCTTTTGCTTCCTCATTGTTATAGGTGTCAATGAGTTATGTGTCTATATGTAAGGATTGATGTCATGAAAATAAATTCAATTAATACATATATTAAGTTTGAACTCATGAAAGGTGAAAACAACACACACTTATTTTACTACTCAAGCCGCTCATTTCATCAAAATTATCACACAAGTAGACCTACATGTTTATGTATGCATTTAGGCATGCAGCCCTATGTTTAAGCATTTGATAAGTTTAAATATTGTTATTAGGACTGAAATATAATTGTTTATTTTTATCAACAAATTCATTAAGAAGTAAAAAATCTGATTTCTTTGGAAACACATATTCAAAACCACTCAAATCACCCTGTTATGTAGACACACAAAACATAGTCCACAAGGTGAATGGAGATGTTACCATTTGAAACTCATACATAATGTTAGACTAATCATAATTCCATTAGTGTATTGAAAAGAGAGTAGAGGATAATTAATTAACACTTAGATTCATTAGATCACCTAAAAAATTATGATTCATAGAAATATTATCAATATACCTTTTAGTTAAGTCTCATTAGACCTTGTATGTGAAAGTGTTAAATATATGTATGTGTTTATATGAGACCTATAAGGGATAATGAGGCTTAATTAATAGGAATAACTACTTAATTAATGCATAATGTGTACTTTTATTTCCAAAATACCATCCACACATTCCAACATGATGAATGGATGTGTATGGTAAATCTAAATATTAAACACATACATATATTTAACACTTATCAAATAAAACTAATAATGAAAGAACACTTTTACATACAAGGGCTAATGAGGCTTAACTAAAAGGAATAGTTGCTTAATTAATGCATAATGAGTACTTTTATTTCCAAAATACCATCGACACATTCCAACATGATGATTGGATGTGTATGGTACTTCTAAATACCTATAATAACTCATTTTAATTGGTTTTATTCATCCATTATCTCATACTTTTCACTATAGTTACACAAAACTTAGCCTATGGGGATTTGAGTCTTCAAAAAGTAGTTTATCTCCTTAGAAATTTTTCATAAATCTAAGGGGACCAATATAAATAAAAATGACAAATTAGAATCCTATAGGGGTCCCACACTCTGGATAAAATACTAGTACCAAAAACTACTTGTATGACATGTACCATGTAATGGAGCTTGGCCTTCAAGGTCTTATGAATGGAGTGATGGAAGAGAGAGAGAGAGAGATTTTATACAAATATTGGACCTAAAAATTCTTCAAATGTTTTTTTATGACCTTTATAAGATTAAAAGATACCTCTGCAACATTTTCAACTTCAAGCAACTTTCACAAGATTGTACAAGTCTCCTAACTCCTCAAGATGGCATTGAAACTCAAGATTCTAACCTTATTCTAACTTTCTAACAAGTGTGGTAGTTGTGTAATTGCTCAAAGGTCCTATTAAAGTGCTTGGTATGGTTTTTTATCTTAGGGGACTTTGACACATAAATTTTATCCAAAATTCACATTTTCAATCATTTTCATCACCTTTAAGTTTGTAATCGATCCTTAAACATTATAAAACATAATAAAATGCTATGACAAGATGCTTAAACCATAAAATTACATTTAAAGATCCTTGGTAGCCTATTACACCATTTTACCAAGCCTTATCTCGCCATGACATGGATATACCACTACATAACCAAATCACGACATTACCTTAACTTCTCCAAACTAACCTTAAATAATCCTAAAAAGGTTTATGAAGGCATTTAAAGACCATATAAGGCATGCCATGAACACATTAAAATAAAATGAAAGTTTTAATATAAATGGGTAACTAATTTTTATTTGAGTTCAAAATTTGGTCAACATTCTTGGTGATTCATAGGGGTAACATGCCTACAATGCTAATGGACTAGTAGCCTTATTTGTCCACTAGTCAATGGAGTCACTTGCACTTAGGTTCAGACCTGAATACACATTGATCATGACACAATTTTTTTTTTGACCTTTAAAACAATAAATAAATACAACAAGGCACAAAACAAAGAACAAGAATCACACATGTGTTATCAAACACTTAGGGAACACAACATAAGTAAACTAGACTATATACAACTAACTTGAAAAGAAAATTTCCCTTCTAGATCAATAGGAAAGATTTAATAATATCTTGCACCATGAAATTAAGGATGAAATGAGACATGTCACCTCTTAATCCTTGATCTTGATTTATTCATCTTCTTCATGCTTGTCAATCTTCTTGGCATGGTCTCAAATAAAGTAATGGAAGCTATAAACATGTCATCTATGAAGGTGAACTCATCTTGTACTTCAAAAATATTATCATGATTCTCCTTAGCTAATTTTTTTTCCAATTATGCTTCATCTAATCATGCTTCTTTAATCTTCATGGCATATTGAATTACATCAAACTTCTTACCAACTACTGCAATCCCATCAAGATATTCAAGGAGTTTTGCATACTCATTCCTATATTCATCACTATCCTTAGTGAAGACATATTGAAAAATCTCCTTATGAATATGATCTTGAATTGGAAACATACTCTTTAAAATGCCTTCAATCTCTTGAAAGAGTTCAATAAATTGATGCCAATTATCTTTTTCTTCTTTCTTATCAAGAACCACAAGGACGTCAATAATTCCAATTATTTTTATGCAATCATGAGGTTGTAAGGAAACTTATTCAAGTTCATTATCTTTGCCATTATGCACTTTGTAAACCTAATCTTTCTCACTTAAAGAGTTTTCAACTTTAAGGCTAGTTGAAACTTCAAAAAGCTTGGATGTCATATGATCATCTCCTTGAAACACAACATCGAGGCCATCTCCAAGATTATCTTAAAACAAACCAATATGGGGTGTAGAATTTTTAAGAGCCTAAAATTCATCACATATCTCATTGAATTTATTCCATAATTCATATTTTTCTATGGAGTCAACACCAAATTTATTTTCTATTAGTTTTTTAAAAACCAATCTCTTGATCATGCTCATGATATTCAACCAACTTAACCAATGTGATGTTACCCTCAAGTTCCTTATCTTCCATGTCTTGATTGACCTCTTTATTGGCAATTAAAAAATGATCTAGATAATTTATTTCTTCACTCCTGAACATTGATTTGTGTTTTTTTCACTAAATGGGGTACCTATATTGAAATATTCATCATAGAGACTTTATTTTTCTTCCTCATTAGTTGTAACTATGGTTTGATCCTCTTCACTTGCTTCCCATAGTATGGTTTCTTCTTCAAGAAGATATGTGGTGGGAGGGTGATAAATAGGTTCATGGGTTAGAAAGGGAGTATTAATTATGGTAAATGGCTCATCAGTGGGGTTGGGAATAAAGGATTCTTGAATAGGCTCTTGAAGAGATGACAAGTTGAGTTGGGTAATAGAAGAGACATCCTTTTCAATATAAAGTTCATTTTCCTCATATCCTTATTGAGTCTCTTTAACAACTACAAATTGATCCTCAACCTATTGATTTTCCCACCTCTCTAGTATATTTATCCACCATTTGATATAACTTCTCATTTCATATAAATCATCATTAATGACATATTAGGTTTCTACCTCAACTGACTTCCTCTTACACATAAAGAATTTAACTAACTTCCTCAACTTTTATATGAGATGAATAGGGATCACATCAAGCTCTCTATCCTATGTTCTCATTACTTTATCTAATTTTAGCATATTTGTCATGAGTGCCAATAGTTATTTGGCTTGATATGGGATTGAAGTAGGAGGGGAAGAGTATTATTATTACAAGTCTTGGTAAAGCTATTAGGGTGTATAGTGGGAATCATATGATGAAAATGTAGGAAAAACATAGGGATGATATGACTCATGAAAATGCTGATATGAATCAAAATGAGGTTGATATGGATCATAAGGCTGATAGGAGTCATATTAAGGTTGATAGGAAGGCATATCTACTTCAACAAGAATTTCTTTTTCTTCATATCCTTCCTTAAAGCCTTCTTCATAGCTTTCTTCATATCCTTATTTATAAACTTCTTGATATAATTCAATAAAGGTATTATTAACAACATGATGGTCATGTAAATGGAGAAAAGTCTTATCATAAGGTTGACAAGACTCATAAATAGGGTAAAAGGATTGATATGGATGTTGAGGCACATACTTAGGGTCATGATAAGGCTCATAAGGAGGTTTATAGTTTAAGTTATCTTTATACCTAGACATACCAACTTCATGAGTCAAATAAAAACACTAGATACTATTAAATAATTTTCCCAATAAGTTCTTGGGCTACTATAACCAACTGATTGCAATCAGAGTTACCATGGGTGTTTTTTCAATGCCTCCAAATGATTATAGATATAAGAACACACCAAGAATTCTTCCAAAACTTTGGAACTTATGTCCCAATAGGCATTCTATAATTTTTGTCACTCAATTTTTCACCCTTAGAGAGTTAGTTCAATCTTACTCAAAATTAAGTGGTATAATAGGCGTAAACCTCTAGATTGAAGGGCTATCTCCCTTGATGTGTCTGTTCAAGATCATCACATATACTACTAACTTTTTTAGATGAAAAAGGAAAGATAAAACATGAATGAAACCTATACTATTTAGGTGATTCACCAAATTAAAAATAATCACTACCAACCAAATGCAATTACACTTCAAACAAGAGCCTAACCTACACATGACACTAATCTAAATATGCCTTTCTGCATGAGTATTTATCATGGAGATTTGTGAAGCAATATTGATCTAGGAGGACTAAAAAAAGGTCATGACATGACACTACTAAAGATAAAAATAATTGAACTAATATACACTTAATTTGAACACTTAAAGAGACATGCAAAAGACTTTCAAAATTAAATATGAATGCTAACATGAATACCATGCCAAGAAAGTGAATATATCACTTCTCAATATTAACTAGTCTAAAAATACATATTGAAATATTCCATAGAGAAGGTAAATTAGGTTGTTATTCATTGATCAAAAACTAAAAATGATTAGGGATTTTCCATACATAGGTGGAAGATACAAACTTACCCAATTAGGGCTCAATATATACCATAAGTGAGAGAGAAGAGAATGGTGTAGGAGAGAGATATGACAAGTGTACATGTGAGTTAAAAAAATAAGGGGTTAAGTAATAATCATAAATAGACTTAAAAATCCATGTGTCTCACTCTTGAATATGATCATAACTTCCAAGTGTTGTAGGCATTAGAAAGCTTACTTGACACCTTGAGTGGTTCTCCAAAACTACCCTTTGATTTGCATTGTTGAGTGAAAAGTGACATTTTTTATGGTTATATATGGTTATCTTACATATTTTATATACTCTTGACACCTCTAAATTGACCTCTTTAGGTTATCTTTGACACATCACTTCTTTTTCTTACTAGGTGTCTAGAGGACTCTTCATCTCCTTAGGCCAATCTTGCATATAAGTGTTAAATATTGGATTATTATTCTTAAAATAATCCTATATTCATGTATATAATATTCAACTCAAATAAAACCTTCAAAAATACATTTTTATGTCTCAAACTATCTCTACTAATTTCTTCTACACCAAAAGCCTCAAATATGCCTAATTCCTTGTAGCCCTAAAATCATTAAAAAATCCTTGTGTGGAGAGTTATATAGATGATACTAAAAATATTTTGGAATATTATAGGACCTAGTATTTAATTTAATCTCCATGTTCAATTTCATGTCCTAAAAGTGAGTGTAGATATCTTTTTTTGACTTTCTCTCTTTTAACTAGGCCATAATTAGGCTTCCTTGCCAAGAGACTAAAAAATGACTCTACATACTTCAAACACATTAAAAAACAAAAATAAACATGTAATTAATTTATATTACCTCATCTCAGTTGTACATTTCAAATTTTAATCTCTAAAACCATGTATAGACCTATCAATTAACATAAAACAACCTTTTTTGGGCCTATTTCATACAGTTATGTATATTCAAGTACAATCTAGTGGCATGGAGTGATTCTTAAAGGAGTTTGAAACATGATTAAGTTAATTTTGAAGCTTTTAAAATCTATCTTGAGGTATATAATTAAATTTATCTCTCATCAATTTGAAACTAACCTCCTAGATAGCCCGAAATTGCTTTGAGTTCTTAAGGATGATTCATAAAGTTTGGGTCATTAATAAACCAACCAATTCCAAAAAATAAAATTTAAAATTCGTGGATAAATTCCCTTAGGATCCCAAGGTCCCATTCGTGAACCTTTAAACCATAATGAGCAATGAAATATAGCCTCTTGGGTTGTAACTAGGAATTATGTGAGGTCTAGGCAAGATTAAGGTCTGTGAGATCTTTCATGAGTTTGTCTAGAATTGTTAATGAATTCCATGAGTCCATGAAATCATATTATGATTATTAAAATTTTCATACTCAACCTTATTCTTCATTAGGCCTCTAGATAACTCATTCACCCAAGCTTAGAGTTCCTAAGCTATTTTACCTAGCATACACTAACTACCTATACTTACCTCTTTTCTTCACTATTAGGACTCTAAGACCTCATGAAATATTTGTTAAAATAATTCACCATATTTTTCAGGTCTCCAAATCTCATCCTAATTCAAAATAACTAGCCATCTCTTAAACTAATTACCTTGTATGCTTGTACATTAAATTGGGCATGTTTAAGATTGAACAAGGTGTGACAAAATTCTATATAGTTCTTATTTGGTTTGAGGTTCTCATGGAAAAATGGTCACAATATATAAATCACCTTATATTACCTTAATATCCTTAAGTACTTTTGTTGATAAAAACTCCTCATAAGTCAAATAGGACTAACTGTGTATATGTGATGTTTGAAAACTCTATCTTGACCAAACTCATTAGTCATCTTGATCATGATTTATTTTTAACTTTAGACTATCCATATAATTTCATCACCTCTTGATTCAAACTAAAACACTATTTAATAACTCTACCTTTCTCCTTAGGCTTTAAATTATCCCATATCATCTAGTAGGTTGGTAGGTCTCTCTTAGAGTACTGAGTGGATTTGAGGACTTGTAGGATTTCCATTTTCAATCTTAAAAATTCTCAAATGTTCTAACCCATTTTTTATTTATTTTGAGACACTTTCCACACCCTAAAAACTCTAAACCTCAATAACATCTCTATTTAGGGCCAATTTCTCAACTGGTTGTAAGTGAATATCTAAAAGGTCTAAGTATTTAATTTGAGTTGGCCTTCCCAATTCTATCATGAAACCTATTCTACTTATACCTCATAATGAGAGGTATTTATCACTACCTTTAAAATCCATATATCACTATCAAAGTACTTCATAACCTCTATACTCACTGTCTACACACGCAGTCCTATAGGTTCATATTTGGTGTCTTGAACCCATTTTGAAGATATACTTACCCTCTATAAACCTTGATAGTCTTGGGGATGTTTTAGTTCCATTAGGACATATCCAAACACATTTATATTTCTCTTCACACCAACTCACATTTATCTTTAATGTAGATCTCTTCAATACTCCCTCATTGTCATTTGCTTCCTCATTATTTTAGGTACTAATGATTTATGTAATTCTAAGTAAGGATTGATGATATAAACACATAATAAATGAATACATCTCTTATATTAATTTTAAACACAATAAAGGTGAAAAACACACACTTATTTTACTTCTTAAACCCCTCATTTCATTAAAATTCTCACACAAGTATGCCAGAAGGTCTGTGTATGCAATTAGGCCTGTAACCCTATGCTTAAGCGTTTTATATGTGTAGATATGGTTATTAGGACTGAAATATCATGATAAAAAAATTAATCACGAATTAAAAACTCTAATTTATTTGGAAACACATATTCAAAACCACTCAAATCACCCTTTTTGCAAACACACAAAACACAGTCCACAAGGTGAATGGAGATGTGCCCATTTGAAAATTATATGAAATGTTTGACTGATAATAAGTCCATTTATGTATTTAGATGATAATAAATTACAATTAAATAATAATTAGATGAATTATAACACCTATATAACTTTGAAACACATAAATATTACCAGACACTTCAAACTATGCACAAGGCTCACTTTTCATGTCAAAAGACCATCCACACATGCCTACATGATGAATGAATGTTTATGGTACATATATAGACCTTTTATAACTCAATCCAATTAGTTTCATTCATCCATGATCTCATAATTTACAATAGAGTTGTACAAAGCTCAACCTATCTAGAATTGATTCTTCAAAAAGTAGTTTAGCTCCTTATCGATTGATTATAAATCTAAAGGGTTCAATACAACAATAAATGACACAAAATTTAATCTCTTAATGGTATCAAAATATAAATAAAATATTATTCCCCAAATATACCTTTATAGTTTGCACCATGTAATTGAATTTGGCCTTCAAGTGCTTGTGAATGGAACAATGGAAAAGAGAGATAGTTTTATGCAATTTTTGGACTTGAAAATTATTCCCATTCAATTTTATAACATTTCAAATATTAAATGACACATCAAAAATGTTTTCACCTATAATTGAATTCCACAAGTCCGTATGAGTATCTTAACTCCTTAATATGGTATTGAAACTCAAGATACTAACCTTATTCTAACTTTTTAATAGGTGTGGTAGTTGTGTAACTTATCCAAGGTCCTTAGAAAGTTATTGGTACATATTTTTCACTTATTTTACTTTAATACACATGAATGTCAGACAAAAATCACGTTTCTCTCATTTTCACCACCTTTAAGTTTTAAAATGATCATTAAACATTCCAAAATATCATGAAATGTTATGACAATATGGTTAAATAATAAAATGACATTCATTAACCCCTAATAACCTATCACATCACTTGACCAAGCCTTATCTTTCCATGACATGGCTAGACCACTATATGACCAAATCAAGACATTACTTTAACTTCTCCAAACTAACCTTAAACAATGCTAACAAGGTTTATGAATACTTTTATGGACCATATAAGGCATGACATGACCAAATTAAAATCCTATGAAATTATCAATATAGAGGGGGTGACCAATTTTGACTTGAGGTCAAAATTTGGTCAACATGACACTCACCTATTTGAATAAAATGTCCAACTTTGGGGGGATAAAGATAAAGCTATATAAAGATCATCTTTCAATGCCAGAATAATTTCTCAATCCTATTTAATTTCTAATTCCAAATGTTCACATATTCCTCTTCCTCTTACCAAATTGGTATCCTTAATCTCCACATCATATTCCATGATCTTGGTTATCTAACCAACCCTTTTTTCATTCAAATCCTTTTTCAAAAGAAAGTCTCTTATGATTGTATCTGACACCAAAACCATATACATAAACTTATTAAGGTTAATTATGATTCCAAACACTTACTTCTGTATAAATGTGTACCTCCCAATAATAATATGTTAGAAAAAGAGTACAAGAATAAATCCCTAAAAAAATAAGGGTTGATAAATGTAGGTGCTTAGGATATAGATTGATTAATAGCCTCCGAACCATTTCCAACTTCATTTTTTCAATTAAATACCTAATTCTTCTTCATCACGGTTTTTAGAAGCTTCACAAGGTTAACAAAACCATTTATGAATCTTCTAAAAAAATTACTTCTTCCAAGAAAACTTTGTAGTTCTTTTTTATGTTTAAAAAAAGACAAATCCAATATGGCACTCACCCTTTAAAGATATATATCAATCCCTTATTTGGAGACAACATCACATAATATCTTACCTTCATGAACTACAAAAACATCTTGGGATTTAAATAAATTTAATGCTTCCTACACCTTTAAAAAATTAGTCTAAGATGAGTTAAATGGTCACTAGAATTCTTTAAAAAAATGGTTATCTCATCAAGGTAAATTAACACCATTTCATTAATCAAGCCTTTAAAATCAATATACATTTTTATTTTTAATTTATCCCATAAATTACATAGCTAAAATGGCATTCTTTTTTATGTATATGTGCCCCATTTAGTATTAAAGGCTACTGTGTATTGATCCTCCTCCTTCACCAAGACTTGATTATAACCAGAGTATCCATCAAGGAGAGAGAAGCATTGAGAAATTACAACCATTTTAATAATTTTATCCATGAAGGGTAATGGATAATGATATTTTAAGGACACCCTATTTAAATATATGAAATATATACACAATCTAAATTCTCCATTATTTTTCCTCACAAGGACTAGATTAGCAACCCATGAAGAGTGATTAATAGGTAATATGATGAATGAATCTATCACCTTAGTTAACTCTTTCCTAATTAGTAGTTAAATATTTGCATTTATAGGTATTTGTATTTTCCTTATAGTATTAGCATTATGATTAATCTCTATAGTATGTTGGGATAGTCTAAGATCAAACCCCTTATGGTCACTTTATTCCCAAGCAAAGATATTAGAAAATTATTTACACAACTCCACAAATGCAATATTTTTAGTTTCAGTGCATACATTACCTTTAATATATAAACCTTTTAATGATTCTATTATTTGGTATACATACTCACCTTCTCCATCCTCATTTGATCAATCTCATTGAATATGTTTTTAAGAGTTTCTAACCCTTTGTTCTTTATATTATTGTCGTATCTTACCCTAGTTTCATGAAGAAAACTTTGCTTGTTCTTGAATAAAACATTCAATTTGATTATTACTATAAAAAGCCTACCAATTTATATCATTATCTAGAACTTATGGTCTTACTACTACCTTGACATATGGCTAGTTTTTAGAGTTCTTCACATCATTGGGAATGTCAAATTGATATCCTACTATAGCTATCCTATCATCATGTTGGTTCTCTTCTCTTAGATTGATTTTATGTTGAATGTTTTAAAATATTCAATAAGGTCCCATAATTTATTTTTTTAATACTTGAATAATGGATTCTTAGTAGCAATTTTACACTTCAATTGATGGACTACTAACTCACTGTCACCAAAGACTTGTAATTGCTTCACTCCTTTCTTGACCATTAAAGCACATGAATAAGTGATTTATATTCATATACATTACAAGTGAAACTGAATCTAAATATAATATTATAATAATATCTTTCTATAGAGGGAGAAACTACCATCACACCTAAGAAATTTAGTAAGAAACTTGCGGGATGGAAAGGAAATTTTCTAAGTCAAGCAAGAAAGTTAACCCTCCTCAAAGTAAGTCTTCAAAGCATACCTACTTATGCTTTAAGTCTTTTTATAATTCCCACCAAATTTGTAGAAGCTATTAAAAAAATCCAAAGAAACTTTCTATGGATGGGTACCGAGGAAAAAAGGAGAATCCCTTTAATTGCCTGGGACAACATTTGCAAACATTTCAGGGAAGGAGGGCTGGGAATAAGGAAAATAAGAAGTATGAACATAGCTCTCTTAGCTAAATTTGGTTGGAGGGTTTATCATGAAAACAAAGAATGGAGTAACATATGGAAGCATAAGTATTTATTTAATGCAAAATCCCTTTTTGATTTCTTTTCTTACCCTGACGTTACTCGACCATCTTCCATATGGGGGGCAGTTCAAGGAACTAAACAAATTTTAGAAGAAGGATTCTCATGGAAAGTTGGTAATGGAATAAAGGTGAAATTCTGGGAGGATGGTTGGTTAAAAGAAACCCCTTTGATAGAAGAATTCCAAGATAAAGAGGTAATCGACTGATGTAAGTAAAGATATGAAATAATGGTTAACCAATACTAGCAGAACAATTCCTGGGTGAACTTAATTGATCTTGATCAAGATTTCAATAATATACAATTATCCCTTAATGTTATCTCTCTCTATCCTAATCTTGAAGATAAGATTATTTGGCATGATGATCCTAACAGACAATTTAAAGTTTCTACCATTTTTACTTCAAAGGGAAATGGTAATAAACCTTTGTGGATGCAAGCCTGGATCAAGGGGCTTATCCCCAAAATCAAAATCTTCTACTGGACCCTTCTCCAAAATAAAATTCAGACTCTTGACAACTTGCAAAAAAGAGGAATAAATGTGATGAACAGGTTATACTATGTAAAAAGGGTTTTGAAGATAGAGATCACTTGTTTGTGAACTATTCTTTTACGTAGCAAGTCTAGAAAGAGATCCTCAATCATTGGGGTATTGCTTGGGTTCACCACAAAAGTGTGGAACTATCTTTCAAAAGTTGGTACTATCCCTCTAAGAATCTTGATGTTCTTTTTTTTGGAAATTAACGCTTCCCCATGTTTGGTGGGGAGTATGGAAAGTAAGAAATAATCAAATTTTTAGAAGTAAAGAACTTCCAGGATGGGTGTTGGGGTAGAACATTATTAGATCTATTAAGGATAATTTATCATCACAAAGGGATCCTAATCCAACCTTTCAAATTGATAATCCCTTAAGATCAGAAAGGCCTGATGTTAAAACTAAAAATCTAAGATTAGGTGTTACTTAGAATGTCCCCCCTCATGGGTGGATCAAAGGAAACTTTGATGGAGCCACTAAAGGGAACCCGCAAAATGTAGGATGCAGAGGTGTCTTGAGAGATCATGTGGGAAATGTAATTGATGCTATTGCTATACCCATAGGTAAGTCGAATTGTCATATTGTTGAAGCTTCTGCAGCCCTTCAAACCATCAAACTAGCTGTTGAATTGGGATATTCTAAATTGTGGTTGGAAGGGGATTCCATGAATATCATAAATATATTAAACAATAACAATTCTATTTCATGGTCTATAGAGGTAATGGTGATGGAAATGAAAACCTTAATCCAAAAATTTGAGAAAGTGACTATTACCCATACTTACCATGAAGCCAACGGGGTTGCTGATTGGATAACAAATCATGCAATTGAAATAAGACACAAGGTGAGTTGGCAGGATACTTTAAATAAGAATATGGATCTTAGAGCGCTCATTAATCATGACACAATTCATGTAAAGGAGGGAAAGATTAGCTAGGAATAGAAAATCAATGATTTGGTAGAGAGGCCTTACGAAGAAAGGATCACAATCATTAAACAGATTTGTTCTAGAGAATGTGAACTGGATTCTATATGTGCCAAAAAAAAGGAGAGTTTTTTTCCAAATTAATAATATCTGGTCTCATTACTTAGTATTCAGTGTTTGGGTGTTACAGGATATTTGTATGGCACACAAAATGAGAGGAGAACCAAGGAAGCAGGAACCTAAAAATTGTGAAGATTGGAAAGAAAAACAAGATGTATGGAAGATCCTTTAGAGAGGTAAGGTTGTGAGCTACCTGGAATGGCTACATGGGTCAAAACCCCATATAATGATGGCTTTTTTCAAAAACTAGATTGACAACAGGGTATCCCTACATGGCATCATGGTGAAATTCACTGAACAATTCATAGCGGAGGTCACGGGGCTACCAATGGAGGGAATAAAATTCTCAAAGTAGACCAGCATTTCTAACGAGGCTTTTTGCAAATTCCCCAAGATGGATGTGGAGGAGCAGTAGTTAGAAAAGAGTGGGGACTTTTTTGACTTGGAGTAAATTAAGGGAATCTAGAGAGACGTCTTATGCTACATCCATGAGTATTTCATACTTGATGGAAGAAGCAAAAGAGTCCACAAATTTCATTTTGTATTTCTTAATCACTTCAGACACAAAGTAAGAATCTCCTTTCCTTTCTATTTGTGCTTCTCTTTGCTCCAAAGTCTGTTCACTCACAAAAAAAAGGAGTCTCATCTTATATTGCATGAGGGATTAATTTTAATAATTGAAGGTCACTGTAAAAATGAGGCCATTGTACTGAATCCTTATTTGGATAAAAAGAAGGACTCACAGAGCAACAAGAATGAAATAGTAAAGGGGAAAGAAAAAGCTAAATCCAAATCCCCCAGCTTTAAAAATCAAAATGCTGATGAGGAAACAGAATGGGAAAGCACTGAAAGTTTTGAGGAGGAGAGTATGGAGGAAGAGGGAGGAATAAAAAGTAGGCAATCAAGCTCCAGTGAGGAAGATGAAGTTAAAGGCAAGAATGAGAAAGAAGGGGTCACTATAGAGGAAAAAATTGAAAATAATAACTATGATCTTGAGGAAAACAAGCAAGTGCTTGGGGAAACTAATAAAGATTTGGATGTTCTACATGAAAACATTGCTTCAAAAACTGAAAAGGAACATCTAGTTCAGGATGTCAATCAAGTAATGGAAACGGGAGCTCATGTTAAGGATGATTGTAACCAGAATGAAAGCCCTATTGAAACTAAGGAATAGAAATGAATGGAAAGGGAGGATCATATGGATGAAGATGAAAATACTCCTAAAGAGAACACAAAAGATTTGAGTGATAAAAGGTAGAATGATGAGAGGCATCCCCCTATGAGCTTGGCCAATTGTAAAGTAGATGTTATCCTTCAATTCTACTCATGGATGTACAAGGAGATAATGGGCATCAAGATGAAAATGGAAATAATGGAAACTAACCAGGAAGCAGTTTGGAATAAAATCAATAGCATGGAAAAGTAGATAAGGGATATCCCTATCAAACTCAAAGACTATGAGAACAATCTAAGGGAACTCATTAAGGAAACCAGAATGAAGATGGAGGAGGTAACCTCTAGCATATGTGCACTGTTGTAAACATTGGAAAATGAGAAAATGAGGAAATCAAATCCTTGGAAGGGCCTAGCAAGAGAATAAGATAGAGCTCAAGAAAGAAAGCAATGCAACAAGGTGCGATGTTGGCGGCTATAGCCATACAGGACACTGCTGTGAAAGGTAATGAAGCGGTGAAGATGATTTTGGAACTAGAAGAATAGGTCCATTGAGTTCCTACTATCCTATTTCTTTTTGTTGGATGTAATACCTGGTTCCATTTTTTGGTTTTTGTTGTCTTATTACAATGGAGTTTCTAGGTCTCTGTAAAACCTAGGGTTAGTCTTTTGTTTTTCTAGTATGGTAGTTTCAGGTCCATGTAAAACCTATTTTTGATACTTCTTTTAAGTAGATTTTAGGTTTTACCTGTGGGTGTATTTGTTTTATCCTTCTTCCTTTGTTTCAGGGTTTTGGGGTCCCTTCAAAACTTGTTTTTACCGTAATCTAAAACTACCATCACACTTATCCCTACTCCATTATTACTCTAAACCATCAAAGAATAACTTCCATAGACCATATTAAACACCTTCATGAAAATTGTAAAAAACTAGACCAACCTCTCCAATAATTTTTTAAAGATTAAATTCATGATATTATGCCACCCACTCATTAAGGAAAAGATCTGATATGCCTTCAAGAAGTACAAATGGTTCTTAATTAGTAGAATGATCTCATTCATCAATGATAATACATTTCACATTTGTGATATTTGGATTGTATGGTTCAAGATGTAACTTTTAAATAGGTTCAAACCTGATTATAACCCTAGTACCATATCTAGTTCTAAAATACATATATGACTAATAAGATGACAAATACCCCCAAATTTGAGCAGTGAACTCTCTAGATAAGCATAGAGAAAAGTTGGATGGTAAGGCTAATACAACAACATCTTGGGAAATAGAAATTTTGAGGCAAGCATAAAGAGTAAGACTCAAATCTTTTATTATACCCATAGTCTTTGTAGCTAAACCATCCAATTACATGATACCCTTAGTATTAGAGTCATACTTTAGGCCTAACTTATCTGCTATTTATTTAGGCATCACAAAGCTACTTTCCCCACTATCTATCATTTAATTATGAACTAAACAATCTATAAATATCACAATTTATAAAAAAAGAGGTGGTTTAACATATTTTCTTAGATGTCCATTAGTAGGTGTAGGTGTATTTGTGAAGATTGGATTTTCTCTTCTTACTATTTTTTTTAAAAGGCATAGTTTAGATAATTATTCTTGATGCATGGCCCTTTGACCATGGATATAAAATGTTTCCCACATAAGAATTCTCACATGAAACTTATTCATTTGGTCCATAATTTTGATAACAACCAACCCATGATCATCCTTTAGGAACTATAACATTATTAAATTTTACATGGTTTGAGTTATAAAATCAGTCCTTGTATTTTTTGATCATATTGGGCCTTAGGTGATGCATTATTTTCTTTTATTCCTTGATATAGAAAGAGTAATTATTAGACTTTTACCTACCTCTTGAGCACCTCCAAATTTTCTCCTCTTGGATCTTATATTAGCTAATATGGAAGTATCAACCTTACTTGTTTTTACCAACTAGTAGATTACACACCAATCTCCCTCTTGACAATTTACCAATGTATCATCTAATTTAAATTACTCTCCATTAGTCCTTTATTTATTAGGAACTTTATCTTGTGTCATCAAGGGCATTATTCCATTTTGTGCCATAAAGTTTGATTGAACACCTCATTTTTATTGGAACATTGATTATGAAACTGATCCCATTAAGAAGATAAATTATATTCTTGCATAAGGTTATTTTGAATATGTAATAGATATCTAGAGGTGGAAGAATCATTTGGATTATCACTATTATATGGTTTAGCATTAGTAATATACCATTATCCTTAAAAATTGGATTTAAAATGTGGTCTATTAGGTTGATAAAATTGATACAGATCTTGATAAGGTCTATGAGGCTAAGGTAGCTACCTCTTAATGGATACTAAATTATTTTATTTTGATTTGAATAGGATCCTTAACTCTTTCATTTCATTTGATTGACTAAGGAAAGCTTACTCATGATTAGTTAGTATGGGATTCAGAACAAAAGTTAGTGTATGGGGCTATATATGAGGGAACAATGGTATGGGCGTCTTGGGGAAATATTTATAGATTTTATGAGGTTATCATCAACCTTCATAATAACATCATTGAAGTAAGGTTTCTTTCCCCACATATTGTATCATGATAGTTATGACACTATTTAAGGCTTTAAGATAATAGAGGAAGGCATAATTTGTAGTGGGTCTCATAAGAGTTGTAATCCTATCCTATGTTTTTTGAAATTTAGAATTGAAATCTTGCATAAACTCTTGTGGGTCTCTCTTGATAGTGGTTAATTGTTCATCTAAACATAGATAATCACTCTTGCCCCAAACTTCTTACCTAATTTCTCTCCTATATAGTCCTATGAATAAATAAAATTAGGATCCAATGTCCCATACCAATATAGAGACTTTCTATTTAATGTAAAATATAAAAATATAATGGCTACATTCTCTTTATTAATATTATGAATATTTGAGAAGTTATCCATATCTCTAATATGCTCAATAGGGGTAATGGTGTTTTTTCCACTAAAGTGTGGGACACTTTTAAGAGCTGCCATAAGGATGCCATCATATCTTGAAAATTTTAGAGGGTGTCCACTATTTAAATAAAAAATGGTAGGTCTCTAGCCATATTTCTATCTTTAGGGTAACTTGGGGTATAATGGAAATGGAGCTTCCTTCTAGGAGTTTTAGTATAGGAAGCAGAATGAAGGAATCTCTTTCTTTTGACTAAAAATGTAGTTATTTTAACAAAATCAAAAATAAAACCTTTGGATGTTAAAATTTTAGTCACCTTTGGCATGAAATTTATTACTAGTTTGTAACCAAGAGCCAAAAACTTATTGGAATTTCTAGATGTTGCATGAAGGAGGATATTGTGGCTATAAATTTGTCAAGACCAACATCAATATTGGATAAACTTGTTGAAATTAGGTCCCATAGAGTGTTCCATGACTATTTCCACCCTAAATTGAAGCCATTAATAAGGTTGTTCAAGCCTTATTAATTATATCATATCATGGGATAACTTCTAAGCTATGGGTGGCATAATTTATGAAGTAACTAGCTCCCTTAATATTTCACCTAAACTAATACTAAACCTTCTTAGATTTCAAGGAAAATGGGTAGACAACATCTTAAAACTATAAATAAAGATGGAGGCAATGCACAAATAAATTTTATTCCTCTATTTTACTAATTACACACTATTTGAAATAAGAAATCTATACTCCTTACACAACCTATAACTTTGACATGACTATCACATAAGTGTTTCATTCAGAGATTTAAAAATTCATAAAAGTACTTAGGAGTGTATAAAATTACATTATGAGGGTGAAAATTATATAATTACACTTCCAAATCATACACACACTTATTTAAAAAACTAATAATGACTTGTAACAAGCATCTTTCTGATAAAATGGTAAGCGACTATGGATACCAAGCTAGTAAAATGACTCATTCATTACACAATATAAACAAAATTAAATAGATTCACACATTACATAAAATATAGAGATGTAAATCATTTTTATTTATTTCTTCAAAAGGTATTCAAGTACAAAAATGGCTAGGTTTTCACCACAACTAGAAGAGGCTACCTTTTACATCTAACTTTTAATGTTTATATAAAGGAAGATGAGTCAAGAGAGAGGTAGGCATAGATATGCCAATCATGAAGACTATTAAATAATATAATTAGTTTCATACTATAAGTGTAATATAAGAGAAGAGGATTTTCTAATCATCTTTGCCATGTGTCACTTAGAAGGAAAAGATCCTCAAAAATTTGGTGAGGAGATGAGAAAAGATATATTCATTATACATCTTAAATTTGTTGATGTAGGTTTTATACACACCATATTAAAATGAGGTAGCCTCTAAAATTTTAGGATATCAATGGAGGAAAACTCCACTCTATGTCATGAGTTTTAGGTATGTGGTGTATTAAAACTTTTTAATGGAATATTTGGTAGAGCATGTAGGTTATTAAGAAGTTTTCTTGGATGGAGGTGTGGTTCCTAAAAGTAGTGATTCTCTATGTGATTTACATGGATGGTTATATTCTAACCTAAAGTGGGTAGGTTTCAAAACAAACTTGAAAAAGGAGGGAAGGATAAGGCAAAAAATAAAGCTTCTATGGTTTTCAAAAATTACTTTCCTAACTAGTTTCTAAAAGGACAAGTGCTCTAAGAAGCTATGCATGTTGCTAGCAACAATTGCACACACATAGTCAAACATGGCTAAGAAGTTTAAAGAGATAAATATGTAAAAAATTTGCATGCCTTAGACAAATATTACTCCTTTGATAGAAGTTTTTTCACACCCTTAATTAATAGATTATGGCTCAATCTAGTGAAGTATCTGAGGCATTTGTTTCACACACATAGAAAACTACATCCAAGAAAGCAATAATGCACAATCATAATTATGAGTCAATTTAAACTTGACTATCTTAACTAATATATTTACCAATATTTCAATAGTTTTTGCACATTTATAGATCAGTACATTAATCAAAATAATCAAGAATTCATTCATATCTTCTGCACACTAAATACTATTGAAACATACAACCAAAGAAATTAATAATTAATTACATAAAAATGGGAAAAAATACACAAACACAGTTGATGATGATCAAAACTGATGTTTCTCCTAGATTAAAAAATTATTTAAAAAAATACAAGTTAGATTACAATTATTTATATAGACTTGGGGAAGGGGTCACCTTATCCTCCAAGTTCATGTAAGGTCATTACATGTGATAGTCAGAACATGAGTTCTAACTATGGTCTAAAATCATAGAAAATTCTACTTATAGTTATCCATTCAAAATATCCTTTATAAAATCTATGAAACATGTGCATGTTTATAAAGATAGAGGAATTCTTTTACAATTATAACTCAAACTATATGTAAACTATAAATATATGTGCCATTTTACAAAACTATACATGCCTCCTTTATAGGTTATGAGAATAACCTGTTAGATATTTTAGAATAGCCACCTTCAAATGGAATTTAGACATGCATTAAAGACAACTATCATTATATCAATCCTTTAGAACCAGTGACATTCTTTAAATATGACTAATCTAACATGACCTATGAGTAATCTAACATGACTATGTGTTGCATGTTGCTTGTGCCTCTCATTGAGTCTAGACCTTTGAAAAGTACACCTAAGACTTGAAATTTTAGATGCTTATATGTGATGGAATGTGAGTATGCCATTTTTCAGCTCTAGAGTCTTCCTAGGCTCTTTTTTAAAACACAATCCATCACTTAGTTCCATTACACCATGTGGCAACTTTTCACTTGTCCTAAGACTTCTAAAAAGTCTCTGTCAATATTGTGTCATTGACCTTGATGTATTAGGCTCCTGCATATCATTAGATATTAAGGTATTGGGCTCTCACAATGTTACCATTTGGAATTTTGTGGATATTTTTAAAAACTAATCATTTAAATGTTCTCGTGAGGGTGACACTCATCACCTTTGGGCTCACTCTATATAGCCCTCTATTGTCATGCTTGATTTTACATTGTTTATCTCTAGTATGTGAGTTAATGCACATAGTAGATATTTATACTTGAATTTTTTACTCCTTATGATTTTGACACTTGTATTATCTAAATTCACTCTTGAAAAACATAAATGAAAAAGTGATTTATCATATATACATAATGAAGTGCTTTATTGTAGAGGTGACACTTAGTAATTCCTTAGGAACTTTGCTCTATTATCATTGGTAGTAGGGTATTATTTTTGGCCATTTTCTACAAGGTAATTTGTTATGGGCCTTTTGTTTGGGTCATGTATATCATCAAAGAAATTGTTTTGAACAAAATTTTAGAGGTAGTTATCCTGAAGGGTATGTCTTATTTCATCAAGTAAAATATATGATACAAAACCTTTAAAGGGACTACATATTTATTGGATAAAATGTATGAGATGCAAAGTCCAAAATAATTAGATGGAAGGAAAAAATTACCAAAGGGTAAGTCTCAAAGAGAAAATGTTGAATGGTAAATCATCTTAGATAAAATATCCAAAGGAATGGGTTGAAGGGAAAAATCTCTCTAACACAATGTCTAAAAGAATTGACCGAAGGACAAAGGCCTAAGAGAAAAGTCCCAAAAGATTGGTGTGAAGGGCAAAAGGGGTCAAGATAAACATCCTAAAGGATAATTCATAAATGGATATAGTGCAAGGAAAAAGTCCGAAAGGGTAGGTGGCTATTTCAAAAAGGGCTAAAGAGTCACTCAAAATATTTGAAGGGTCATTTTAATAAATTTGGAGGGTAGGTGAAAAAGGTTTGAAGGATCTAATTTGTGGTCAAAATGCTTGAATGTTCTAATTATTAAGGTAAAATTTTAGTGGTGAAAGGGTCTAGGACAAATGTCTCAAAGGGTAGGTTGCACGAAGACCAAAGGTTATGTGCCCTTGGGGTTATTATTTTAATAAAATTGTATTGGCAAGATTGTTGCAGGGAATTGCTTCAAGCCATTTTCATCAAAAAAAAAGTATAATGGCTCAATTTAAATAGGAAAAGGGATTGAGATAAAAAAATTGAAGGATATTTTCAAAAGGCCCAAGCACACTTTCCAAAAGGCCAAAGGGTAAGTCTAGATGGTTGAAGGAGATCTGTAAGAGGATTTGTTTTGGATAACATGTCTAAAGAAATTGGCTCAAAGGGAAAAAAAGGATAAATAAAAAAGTATCAAAGGTTTTAAAAAGTCCCAAAGGGAAAGGGTTAAAGGAAAAATTTGTTAGACAAAATTTCTGAAGGAATGTTCAAAGGGATGGTCTCAAAAAAGCTAAAGGGTAAAGCCTCTTGGATAAAATGATTGTGTAAAAAGACTAGAATAATAAGTCCAAAATACAAATTCCAAAGGAATTTAGATAATGGAAAAAATACCTAATAAATACAAATTTTATAAGTCGAAAAAGGAAAATCTCAAAGACATAAGCCAAATAGAAAGAATTAGACTATGAACACAATACCAATGCCATTTTGCTATAGTATGAAAAGTCCAATAATGAATGTTATCCCATATTTTGCATAAAATGTATAGAAGAGGGGTTAAAAGTCAATACCATAGTATAAAAGAGTGGGTCCCCATTTTTGTAAAGAAAGAGGGTATGTTGGGTACAAAAAATAGTGAGTTATAGGGGGAATACTCCTAAGTATTCAAGAACCCAAAAATCTAGTTTGTAATCTTAAATCAGTCATGAAGTGTTCCATAGAAGAATACTTAAATCATAAATATTAAAGAGACTCCTAAGTTAATTTACACAACATACTTGCCTTCTAATTTATTGGATTTTTGTGTGTCAAATGTGTAATTTATTTAACCCCTACTGCAATGAGTTTTTCAAAGGCTTGATGAAGTTATAGGTTTCATTCGAGTATCTATTAAATATCAAAAAAAGGGAAGCTCAAGCATTGCTTTGATACTAGCTAAGAATCCATATCCTTTATAGAGATACCTTGGGCTCCTTCTCTTCTCTCTCTATTATTTTCTCTTAAACATGATACATGTTACATTGATCTTATTTCATCATGTGAGCCTTTTGTTTTTTCTTAGATTTTCTTTTTCTCTTTTGAATCCATTGGTTCTTTCTTATATTATTTATCTTTCACTCTCATTTTGTCCTCAAATGGAAAAGAGAATATTTTGAACCCTAGTGAGCTAGTATAATTATAAAACAAATCATTACTAGAATGTCCTTGCCAACTACACATATACCTTGAAACATAAATTATAATAGGTATTTAATTTGATAAGTGAATTTGACCCAATAAAATAAGAAAAGCTTTCTAAATTTATATGAAGTACTCTAAGAGAAATTTACACATGCCTAGTAAAATTATTCAATTGTGACACCATTAAAAATAATCCATGATTACCTACCTTCATCATAAGGACTCAAAAACATAAAAATACACCTAATCTATAAACTACTCCCAAAGTGTCAAGATTTTAATTTTCTCCTTTTATACAAGTCATAAGCTTAGTTGGTTTGAATTTTTTATCTTATTTATAGTTAGAGAAAAAATATTTTAATTGTTAGAGAAAGCAAATAAAAACTAAACTAAGAAAATAAAGGACAAATCTAAGAAAGTGGGAAATCTAATCTAAGAAAGCAAAATACTGATAATAGGAAAGATTGATCTAGAAAGTAGGAAAATAGTCTATGAAAGTAAGAAATATAATCTATGAAAGAAAATAACTACTAATAAAGTGATAAATCTAATATAATCCTATAGCTACATTCATTCATCCTTCATCAATCAGTAATATATGTAGATGGCATAACCCTAAAGTAGTGTTTTAGGAATTGTCTATTGACTGGATATGTAAGCTCATTACCTCAGAGGTCCTTAAGATGGAATGAATTATTACCCATGATCTCTAAAATTTGGTATGGTCCAATCTATGGAGGGAAAAACCTATCATGTCATCTTTTCTTTTTATAAGATTTATCCCAAAGTGGCACTAGATCTAAAATCCTAAATTATTTGAATTTTGCTCTCCTATCAAACCACCTCTTGACCATATCCTAGTGTTTTTTGAATGTCTATAAGGCATCAGTCCTTGAATCTTCCATGTTTACTATGTCTAGTAGTCTTGATTCTACTTTATCACTTAGTTCCATGTAGTCCTACATGAACTAATAAGTGGATAACTTTAGCATAATAGGGAATACAAAATTGCATCCATACACCAATAGGTAAGGTGAAGATTTAAGGGATTTTTTTTTTCTAATTTGGTCTACCTAAAGAACATACTTTAATAAATTGTGCCAATCACTAGGCTTATCTTGAATTGATTTCTTAATTACATCAATTAGATTTTTATCCATTAATTCTACCAGTCCATTTCTCTGAGGGTAATGGTTAGAAGCTGACCTGATAATAATATATTTATCAAGTGTCCACTTATTAAATTCTACTAATATGAAAACTAATCCATTATCACAAACCATATAAATAGGCATGATAAATATAGTTATTATGTGTTCCTCTAAGATGTGAGTCACTTATTATGTTTTGCAATTCTTTATGGATATGGCTTCATCCCATTTAGTGTAGTAGTCAATAGCAATAAGTACAAATTTATCACCTATTAAAGAATTTGGGTTGATGACACCAATGAATTATAAACCCCATTGGGCAAATGGACTTCCTTCAACAACTAGTTGTAAAGTCATTATTGTGTGTATTTCTCTCTTGGCTAGAGATTGATATTCATGGCATGTTATCACATGAGCATGAGCATATTTGAAAACTATTGGATGGTAGTGTCCCATTCTTAAGATCTTATGGGTTGTGGTATTCCTATAAGGATGATTGTTGCCTATATTCTGATGCAAGTTCTTTAATATTTATTTAGATTCATCTATAGATACACACCTGAGGTAAATACCCTCATAATTTATTTTATATAATACTCCCTTCTTGATCATGTAATGAGTAGCTTTGAGAATAAAAGCTCTCTTCCTCTCTTTATTAAGCTCAAGGGAACAAGTTCTTATAATTAAATACTATATTATATTAGTATACCATTCTCCTTTAGATACTCAAGTTTCACATACCTCTTCAACTATGATATGAGGATATGGTTTAATCATAAGTTAAACAATGACCTACCCTCAAATGACCTTTGGAAGTTTGATCTCTATATCAAATTACTACATCTTGGCCATCCATTTGCCTCAATGTTTTGCTAATTCATTTTATGATAGGGTGAGATTGACCCTAAGATTAGGCAAGATGACAATGACATTATTTCTAAAGATGGAATGCCAAAAAATATTTACTACCTTGACAAGGGTGAAATATCAATCATAGAATACTTGAGTTTTATATCTTTCAATTTTTTTCTCATGAATGTAATTGGATGCTCAATTTTTTCCTTCTTCTACATGATGAATGTTACAATTTTATGCTCTAAAGTGAACCTATATAGGTAAAGATATTTATTAAAATATAGACTGACTAATATTAGAGCTTGTGATATTCCATATTTAATGTCCTAGAAGGAATTTTAAGCTTCATCCATATACTCTATCTTAGAATCTTACTTGAGCATGGTGTTCAGAGGTTTAACAATCTCTACAAATCTTGAGATGAACTTCCTTATGAAGGTAATATTTTTGAAGAGTGATTTAAGATCTTTCTTTCTATTTAGTGGATGATGTGCCTCTAAAATATTACCTTCAATCACTTTGAATATGCTCTTCTTTAGGTTTAATGAAACATTGAACCTTTTACATATTTCAAATATGGACTATAGGTGGCTTATGCAGTCTTTCCTATTCTTTGAAAATATCATAAGATCATCCATGTAAATTATTATGAATTTTCCTATAAATCCCTTGAAAGCATGATCCATGCATGTTGAAAGGTAGATCCTACATTTATCAAGACAAAAATCATCCTCTTATATACATAAGTTCCCCTCTTCATGGTAAACATCATTTTCATTCTATCCTCAAATTGTACCAGTACCTAATTATAGCTTGAAAATCCATCTAAGAAGGACATCATTTTAGAACCACTTACTATTTGTATCACATCATCTGAAAAAGGTAGGGGATAATTGTCCTTTTCAAAATCCTTATTTAGGTTCCCAAAATTGACACGTAATCTGATCTCATTGTTATTCTTTCTTACTATGACCAAATTAGCTACCCAAGTAGAATGTCTTACTAGAAAGACTATTTTTGTGCTTAAAAGCTTCTCTACTTCTTTCTGAATGAGAGGCTCTAGAATAGGATTGACTACCCTTTACCTCTACCTAAATGGTTTATGATCTAGATTCAGAGGAAACAAATGAGTAATGACCTTCATGTCATATACTTTCAAATCTTCATATGTCTAGGCAATGATGTCCCTATATCAAGTGATTAAATACTTCAATCACTATCTCTTTAATGGGGTGCAGTTGAGACCAAATATTAGCATAACATGGGCTATGTTCATATCCTAGATTTTCCTTTCCAAATTTTGATTCATTGACCTTTAGCTATCTTAGCTACTATGCCTGAGTATCTATGTTGAATGGTCTTTCAAAGGAGACCAACCCGACTAGATTTTAATTCTTTTTTAGCTAAAGAATACCCTCTTTGTCTAATTATTTTTTATAGAGGTGATCAATTTCCTTATTATCAATGATTTGGGATTCAAATTATCTTGAATTAATTATAAAGTAAATAATCTACCAGTCATCATCAAATACCTATAAATTTTCTATGTTATCTACAATAGAGGGGTACCATACCAATTCAATGGATAAATTTTTTTACCTTACATTCTTGTAGGGGCTCGAGACTAGTATCAAAAGTAGCTAATGAGTCAATAATCTAATTTTTATCTTTAAGAAGTGCTACTATGTTGAAAGCTTCAAAGCTTTCAATTAGGTCCCACACTCTATGTTTATATATATTCAGATAAGATAGCTTGTATTGGTATTTATTTTTGTCTTGATTGACTACCAATTATGAGTCACCAAATACTGATATTTGCTTCACATTATTTTTGAGTGCAAATTATAGTCCCAAAACTAAGGCCTCATGTTTAACTTTATTATTAGTATATGGATATTATAATTTGTATGCTATCATGAATTTTTGACCTTTTTGATGAATTAGATCAGCTCCCATGCCTGATCCTTTCTTTGATCTAGCACCATCAAAGTATAGAGTCCATAGTTGATTGAAACCTTTAGATTCTAAATTCTATACTTGATTTTGCATAGTAAAAGTATAAATAGCAAGGCTGGGTGACTCATACTTTACCTCTTCATTATTGATGTTATACGACATAATGGGATACTTAATTATCAACTCTCTTTCAATCTTGATTTGATTTTCAACTCCTCTCCATAGCAGCCATATAAAGAAAACATATATAGAGAGATATCTATTAAGTGCTTTGGACAAATCTCTACTTAGCAGTAGAATGTAGCCTTCAGGTATGTCCACCAATACAATATCAATGGTTACATGAACATGAAGTTGAGAAGTCACTTAGATATGTACATATCTTACTTCACCAACTATAGGAACCACTATCTTGTCCAATTGTGAAACTATCCTCTTTGAAGGGATTGGAATCAAACCAAGATTTTTACATATAGATGTAGGCATGATATTTGTAGATATTACAAAATTAACTAAAAAATTATGAATGTTCTTACTGAATGCTTAGATAATCAGTAGGAAGGATGGAACTTCTATCTCAATCTTGTAGATGACATTGGTAGTAGATTTTTTTGATTTGTCTATAGATGCTTTTACTTTTTGTTAACCAAATTTAACCCTACAGGTCAAATTGAGACTGTTATAGGTAAAAACATGCTTTTTATATGTTTTATGGGGTATAGTATTATGTAATAGGGTGTATTATATGTCTTTTTATGTCATTTAATTCTATATAAGCCTTGGTCTTAGAAATTTTTATAAATATGTCACTTTGAGTCATTTAGAAGGATTTTATAGGTCATAAATGCAAGTTGCAAGGTTTTCAAGGTGTTTAAGTATCATATTTTACTTCAAAACATCCAAAAATCATATTCATTTTTAGGATTGTTAGTCTCATATTAAACTTGTAAGTTATCTAACTAAAAAATAGGAAATCAACTAAAAAAAGGAAGAGTTTAGAACTTGTATGGCCCATGAAGGACTGTGACACATGAGGGAAGGTTTCTAAATTACTATTCAACATCCTAAAACTCATTTCCATGCTTTAAATACTCTATAATTGTAATTTCTAAGATAAAACTATTATACTCTTTTTTTGCCCTTCGAGACACACAGAACCAGTCAACGGGTTTATACTTGGTAGGATAATTGAAGAGGTTTCAAGTCAAATACATTTGATATGTGAAAGTACACTTAGATAAATCAATTTACAAAACAATATTTTGAATATTTTTCAATTATAATTTATGAACTATCTATAACAAGTTGATAGTGGTTTTTTGTTTACCAATCTCTACACCTTATAGGTTCTATTCTTCATTGGATGATTTCATATAATCTATTTGTTGAGTTTGATTCTATAGGATTTTTATTCCATCCTCTATTTTTTTCCATTTTTAGTTTCATGTTCCAAGGTGTTTTTATGAGCAAATCATCTCAATTTTGTAGACTGGTCTCATTTGGGATGATAGGCTAGTTTTTCACCATTTTTAGATATTCATGCTTTGATAATGGATTCATGGGGTTGTGTTAGGTTAATTTACATGTTTTAAATTCTCTCATTATTCCTTTTACCATCTAAATTTACTCTTAAAATTAATTTCCATGAGTTTGTAGTCATATGTAACATATATAGTCTTCCACCATTAAATAACATGTACAAGTGCCATGAAAGAAGAATTAAACATTGAAAATGAAGTTTGATAGTTTGTATCAATATTTATAATATCATTATGATTCATTTTAACACATTTATAGTATATTGATGTACTATAAAGGAAAATTTATTGTGTGGAATATTCCATGCTTACTACCAATATACAACCCAAACTGCATTTATAGGAGCCTCTTAGGATGATGTCATGGTGTAATGGGAGCTTTGATAGGTGTATCAGTATTTTATAATGTTGATAGTAAACTTGGAAACCTTGAGGAAGTCTAGAGTTGGTCACAAGCATGTAAATCTTGTTTACTACATACAATTTTCATCCTCACTACCTTCATAGTGGAGTGTCCACCTATAGGTGGCCTTAACAGAGAGTTGAGGAGTCATATGGAGTGATGAATCACGTGTTGAAACTTTGATTGAATTCTTATCATGTGGTGAGAACATTACAGGCCTGTTTGAGGTGTGATATTAACAAATGGAGGTGGGAGATAATGTTCAAAGACTCAATGACTATTTAAAGGATCAAAACCCCAAAAGTGCAAAATTGAGCACCTAGATATTTTAGTAGATTACTTTATGAGAATTATTTGAGAGTATTGACCACTACTAATTCACTCATTCTATATCCATATCATAGGAGGGAAACTTTACAAAAGATAGAGGATAAAGGACTAATGGAAGATAACTGTCAAGAGACCCAATGTTTCTATTTGAACATTGATTTTCCTCATTATTATCTACAAGATTTGAGTGAATGAGTGTAAATATAGCATGGTATGTAAAACTTCAAGGAGGAAATTATTCATGTAAAAAAGGTATAAATCATGTAATTCCACATATAGATAGCCCCTCCAATACACGAAACATAGTCAGGAAAGGTGTATACAGTCCTGACCAGTCAAGGAATGGGAAAGAATACATGGAGGGTTGAAATGATGAGAAATATTAAAACTCATCCATAATGATCAGAGTAGCCTCTATGATATCTTGATAATTTAAAACAAGCTACACACAAACTTCTTAAGGTCCTATGAGCACCTATAGATGAGTGTTTAGTCTTGATGAAAGTCAAAGGATGCAAGTGATAAGAAGGTTTCAAAGAAGCTTACCAATAGTTTGGAAATGTCTAATGAATTTTTGGAGAGTTTTAAAACAATCTAAGCCAACATAAAATTTTGAATTGGCACCTCAAGCTTATTATTTATAGTGAAATAGTCTATACAATTACACTTAGAGAGATCTATGTTGCTTGTAGCTTGAAGTAAGAGATAGAAGTGAAGAGAGGTATGGTTTAGTAAATGTAAAAATTATTGATCATGAACTGAAGATGGATAACATTTTTAGGGAGCCTAATCACATTTTTTTAACCTTGATAATTCATTCTTAGGTGAAGTTAAGAGAATGCAAAAAATAGTGTTATTTTAGAGAGATTGAGATGGTTAAGTGCTTAAATGGATGAGTCTAACTTATCCCTTTGTTAAATATAATCCTTAGGACATAATAAAACTTATATTACTTTATTTTTTCTTTGTAAATGATGGATATACCCCATTTAGTTTTCTTAGAGGTCAGCTAGTCATGAAAATCAAAACTTTGCCAAGTCAAGCAAATGAAGCCAAAATGGGCAAGAAATTTTATAAGAGGCCAGGGGGATCTCAAGGAACATATTTTGAGGTGTATGTAAGTTTAATGGGTGATAGGAAACACTTAGACAAGCCTATTATTTTTTAAATGGTCAAAACTTTCTTGAACATAACCCAACCAAATAAGCTCCAACTAGGCCTAGTTAGTAAAGGAGAAGAAGAGATGAGGAGTGTTTGGAGGGTTGTAGGATGAACTTTTAGGTTGAATGAAATTAAATAAAACATGATATAACTTACACAAATGTATTAAACTAAGTATATTAGTCCAAACTTACAAGGGTTATAGTCAGGCCTATTAGGTATGTTTAGGCCTAAAGACTAAATGTGAGAACAATGCCACTTCCACCTCTAGAAGTGGATTCCAATGGACCTAGACATGTTTATGAGATCATAAAAGATATGTTAAATCTTTTTTAGTGCATGATAAATCACAAGTAAGGTCAATATGGCTTAAAGATACATCAAACTTATAGAAAATGTGAAAACAAGCTCGATAAGGTAACTTCAAATGCTCACATCTTTTATGAGGATTTGCATGGAGATAAGGGACGTTTGGAGAAGTTTATATGGGAATTTAAGATCAAATTTGTGTAATTTATTTTCAAATTAAATTTCCCATCTTTATGAATAAATATTAAGAGGGTAAAATAAGCATAAACTCACCAAATCCCTTGTTAGTGACTAGTTTAAGGAAATGAAAGAGATAATGCACCAAAATCAAATAGTTTGATCAGAAAAAGGATTATATGTTTTAGATTAATTATTTATTATCCATACCATTATGATGAGTTTTATGGAATCTATATGAATAGGGTTAAAAATTTCTCTTTTTGACTATTTTGTGCATTGTGCAAGCTCTAAGAGGTTTCAAGAGATGAAATCAAGTTTGGGAGGAATATATAGAATTATTATAACTCCTTATGTCCATTTAATGTTCCATAAAAACTCATTTGTATGCTTAAAAATATATTCATCTCAGATAGTCAAAACTAGCATTGTAAACATGATAGTGAGAAGGGTGAAAACCTTTAAGTAAGTTGATTTTAAGGTGTGTATGTTGCCTCTAAGGCCATTAATGGTATTTCAAAGTTTCATACGCTACATTTTATGAATTTTAATGAAAAAATGATTCCTCTTTAGAGTCCAAGTTTGAAGGGTGTGTGAAAGAAGAGTTATTTTGATTACATATGGTGATAACTCATTTTGGGAAGATTCTAGTTCATCAAGACTATAAAAAATGCATGAAGAGGAATGTATGAAATAATTACCTCTAATTACAATCATAATACCTATCCATAGTTAGTTTTTGGATGTTTAAATAGGGTGAAATCATGTAGGCAATTTTTTAAGCCAACAAAGGGAATTCCATGCCACTTTTCATGAGATTCAAGACTTGGAAAGCCACTTGTCTCCTATAACCTTGAATGGTCTATTTAAAATACTCTTCTCATGCACAAGTAACTAATTCTCTTATCATGACAAGTGTCCTTGTGACCTTTGGACTTCTCTCTTCTTCTCTCTCTCTTAAGTTCTATAAGAACTAGCCATTTTGTCCTTTGTAACTTATTCTTCACTTGAGTATGGTGAGTACTTAGTCATTTTAATACCATGGATCAATAAATACTACTAATTTTTACCTCTTTGATGAATAATAATAGTTTCTTTTACTTGGATGATTTATCTTGCTTAGTGATGGCTCTTGTTTCTTTAGCATGTTATCTCATTCTCTCAACTATTTGTAGTTAGAAAGATTCTTCTTGTAGGTCATATGAATCATTATAGAAAGTGTAAAGGTTAAGTGAGCTAGCATATTCAATATTGTAATTATAGACCTCTTGTCTATTCCTCCTAGCCTAAACATTCACCATAACCTCATAATGAAATATTGATGTGAGAAGTTGTAGATTGGAGAAGTGTATGTTTTGTTAGTCCCTTGTTCTCATGTGTAACATTTATCTAGTTGGTATTCATCAATTATTTTAGTGTTTCACCTCCTTTAGGATAGTTTTGTTTTATTTTTCTCTCTCCCTCTTACCACATAAACATAGGTGTAGTAGTGATCTACAAGTGGTACATCAAGGGAGCTAGCCCTATCTAGAGAATCACCTCATTATTAACCTCATCCATAACCTGATGGTGTTTTAATTATGCCACTTAGATGATGAGATGTATCCTCAAAAGGTGCAAATATAAATGACAATAATTTTTGGCACACCTAGTGTGACTCTTAGTCTAAGAAGCTGAAAGATTTTTGGTGCTGTCTTTCTACACATCATCCTTTAGAAGAATATATGTAAGCATCAATGGTGACTCCAAAGTTATATCAACTAGTCAAACGTCCCAAGTATTCATTTTTAAGATTGTTGATAATAATTCCTTATGTTCTTGCTTCCTAATGAAGTTCCATGGCTAACTTTGGTGTTGAGTATTTTTGTATAAGTTGGTGAGGTTTATCAAGATTATGACATTCCCTATCAACCTTGTCATGATCATTACTAGCTCCAATATGATCTTTATAAGCTCCAATATGATCCTCACTATCTTGGTCATGATTTATAATAGTCCTATAACTATCCTTCTTAATATAGTGCTCCTCCTAGTTAACCTAATCACTTCTCAATTCAATCCATTTCAACCTTCAAAAAAACTCTCTTGAGCTATGAGAGGTACATGATGTATCTTGACACACTGAGGGGACATGGTCAATATTTTCCTATTAATATTATTCATAAGGTGAGAGATTCATTATATTTGTTTAAAATAGAGTGGGATCCTATTGAGAGTAAATTATCAAAGGCTCATAAGTGAGATGCTAGATGTGAGTGGCTTAGTTTCCTCCTTAGTAGATAAGCCAAGAAGTCATGAGGAGAAGACTCACCAAATTTATAAACCCTCATATCCACCTCCCCAACATTTATATCAGTCCTACATGATTCATACTCATAAACCCAATCAATCTTATCAAAGTCATTCTTTTCCCAATCAACTAGAAGAGAGAGTTGGAAAGATAAGCCTTATTTTTGAAAAAAACCTTGATAGGCATATCGAGTTAGCCAATAAGGAAATACATCAGTGCATATAATTAAAAAAAATTAGTTTAATTTAATCCCTCCTTTTCCTTTCCCATTATACCCCCACCTCAAGAGAATACTTCTAGATATGAAACCTCAAGTTGGAGATAAGGTGGATAATTCAAGCCTACGGAGTTTTTAAGTTTCTTTAACACTTCATCCACTCCTAAAATTGCATCACCACCCAAATAAGTGACTCTTAATCCTAAAATCATAATTTGGCATAAGATAGTGGAATCATGGGGAAATATAGTGGATAAAATCCTTGACAAAGAATGTGAGGTTGAGAAAGAGTTTGATCCTATGCATGTCCCTCCCACCCTTCCTCAAGCAACCTATTTTACTACGTGTCATAACTCTTGTACTCATCATCATGAATTTTCCTATGAAATTAAATAAAGGATTTTCTAAGATAACCTAGCCAATTGAATTAAAGAGTTAGACTCAAGGATGAAATTTCTAAGTCAATGTGTGAGGGAAGGTCTAGAGCCCAAAGAAGATCCTATGCCTAAACACACCCCATATAACCTCCCTTAAGAGAGTGATAAATATAAATAATATGTAAATTAATTGATTATAAAATAGAAGGAATAAAATAAAGTTATTTTATCCCAAGGTTTTCCTCCTCTTTCTCAAGAGCTTCTAAAAGAATCCCCTACATTTCACTCTCAATCTGATTTTGAGTTATATGTTCTGCCTCCACCAACTAGCTCATCTTGTCCTCACCCTATCACTCTTTACCTTGATGGACCTATGGTGTGGGAACCTAAATAAGAGAAATTGGTTTATAATAATTTATAACTCTTTCTTGAATAAAACATACCTCCTTGGTAGCCATATAACCTGATTACAAGATGCCTAGTATTGGCATCACCAAGAAGGAGAAATAAATTGAGGATTTTGTAGACCTTAAGAAGAAAATTTAGTTTAAAATGGCTGAAGTAAAAATTTATATCCATAAATAGGTTATAAATTTTGAATAATTTAAATCATTATAGGGACTTATTTTGGTGGTCATAAGTGTATTTTTGTCTTCTTGTATGAAAAGAAACATGTTGAAGACTCTTTTATAGTTGTCTATGAGGAATGCGACAAAGACTCAAGGAGGGAAGTACTTGAATAAGACTATAAATCTGATCAAAAAGTTTTAGATAATAATATCAAACATGAGGATGAATGTGCTATTAAGGATGGAGAACAATTTCAAGTCATCCCCAAAGAGGTTTTAATCTTAGAAAAATATGTTGAGACCAAGGTGGAAGTTATTGTTCTTGATGCTGACACAATACCTCATCATAATTTTGAATAACCCTTAGATGTATTAGAGCTTTTGGAACACTATATTTATGAAATCATACATCAAGAAGAAAATATTTAAGAGGTAGTGGTTCTAGATGATAAAGAGGATAATGATAATTGATGGTTGCAAATGAAGTTCTTTCAAGAGCTTGAAGACCTTTGCCAAGTTGAGGGTCAAGTACATGAAAAGTTGAAGAAATATTCTTCCATGGAGGACAATGACCAAGATTGAGTAGAGTATGGAAAGCTCCTTTATGAACTATAAGAACTTGCAACTGAGAATAAACCTAATCTTATTGAGAGCAATATGGAAATCAAGAAGGTATGCCTTGTTGATCCACCATCAGAGGTTGTAATTGAGGATCCATATGAGAAATTTGAGGATATTTTAATGAAAAAATATTTCATTTCCATAGCCAAACTATTTTTAACTACTATGTTTTCATTGAATATGATGCCAATGAAGTTGGTAGACATCATTAAAAAGTTGGAGGCATCAATGTCAAGGATAAAAAAACTATATGTCTCATTCATTCATGTCATGAATAAATAAGGATTAAAAACTTCCCATTTGATAGAAGATTGATTTTTAATCTTAGGATAGTTAGTGTTTGAGTTATTTTTTTTAGTTTGGTGTGTGTGTTCCATAATTTCTCATGAAGCACATGTGTGTTTGTTTTTACTTTGTGTGTGTCTTTTATTTTGTGTGGTTGAGGCAGTCATTGATATTATCTTTATCAAATATTGTTGTTAATTTTTAGGTACTATTATTATGTTTTAGAATTTATATGACTCCATAAGACCAATGGATTGATAAGGCTACTGGTTTAGTTAGCATAACAAGCATGATACCCCTATGAGTCACCAATTTGTTGACCAAATTGGACCCTACAATTCAAATTGGGACCCATATAGGTAAAAACTTAATTTTAGATTTTTTAGGGTGTCTATTATTATTTCATAGGGTGTATTATAAGTATTTTTATGTCATTTAATGTTTTATTAGCCTTGGTCTTAGTCATTTTAATCAATATGTCACTTTGAGTCATTTAAAAGGCTTTTAGGGGTCATAAATGCAAGTGGCATGGTTTTAAAAGAGTTCAAGTGTCATGTTTTCCTTATAAAAATCAAATATGTTATATTAACTATAAATAATGTCAATCCCATATAAAAATTTAGGTTATCTAATTGAACATCAGGAAATCAACTAGAAAAGAAAGAGTTTAGCACTTGTATGGCACATGAGGGAGTGTGACATGTGTGGGAAGTTTGTTTTATGACTCTTTAGATTCCTTAGACTAATTTATATTCATTAAATACTCTAAAAGTTTAATTTTTGATCTTAAACCATTTTATTCATTTTTTGCCCCTTTCAAACACACATAACCAATCAGTAGGTTTTTGCTTGGTATGGATAGTTGAAGAGGTTTCAGGTAAAACTCCTTAGGGAGGTGAAATTATAGTAATATATATCCATCTACATAATAATATTTATAATATTAGTCAAATTTTAGTTATGAACCATCTCTAACAAGTTGACTATGTTTTTCTACTTACCAATCTGTGCACACTATAGGTTTTGCTCTTGTTTGGATGATTTAATACAATAGTTGCTAAGTTTGATTCCATAGGATATTTATTCCATCCTATAATCGTTTCCATTATTATTTTCATGTTCCAAGGTTTTTTTATGTGAAAATCATCTCAAATTTGTAGACTGCTCTCATTTAGGATGACATGCCAATTTTACACCATTTTCAAATATTCATGCTTTGAAATTAGCTTAAGGTGGTTCTTTTAGGTCAATTTACATTTTTTAAATTCTCTATTTATTCCCTTTACCTTCTAAATTTACTCTTCAAAGTAATTTTCATGAGTTTGTAGTCATATGCAACATATACAATCTTCCACCATTAATAAATGTGTATATGTGCCATGAGGGAAGAGTTAAACATTGAAAATGAAGTATGAGAGTTTTTATCAAGATTTTTGATATAATTATTCTTCATTTAAACACATTTAGACTATATTAATGGACTCTAAAGGCATATTTCTTGAGTATGTGGAACATTTCATTCTTGTTGCCTATATACAACCCAAATTACATCTAAAAGAGCCTCTTAGGATAAGCCTTAAGGAAATATAGAGTTGGTCACAAGCATGTAAATATTGTATATTGCCTATAATTTTCATTGTCACTACCTACACAATGGAATGTCCACTTACAAATGGCCTTAATAGAGAGTTGAGGATCCACATGGAGAAATGAATAACGTGTTGAAAATATTATTTATCATAACATATGGTGATAACATTACTGACCTATTTTAGGTTTAAGATTGACAAATCGAGGTGGGAGATAATGTTCAAAAATTTAATGACTATTTCAAGGATCAAAACCCCAAAAAGTGTAAAATAGGGTACCTAACTCTTTTATTATATTTATTTATGGGAATTATATTAGATTATTGAAAACTCTTAATTTAAAAATTATATATCCATATCATAAGAGGGAAACTTTTCAAAAGATAGAGGATAAAGGACTAATGGAAGGCAACTGTTAAGAGACCCAAAGTTACTATTTGAACACTAATTTTCCTCACTACTATCTAAAAAATTAGAATGAATTAGTGTATCTATATCATGGTATGTAAAACTTCTAGGAGGAAATTAGGCATGAATTTTTTTTCTAAATCATGTGGTTCCACCTATAGGTGCCCCCTCCAATACAAGAAACATAGTCAAGATAGGTATATACAGTCTTGACTAGTCAACTAATGGGAAATAGTACATGGAGGGTTAAAATGATGGTAAATATTAAAAATACTCCATAATTTTTATATTATAATATATAACATATTTAAAATTTAAAATAAGATACACACAAACTTCTTAAGGTCTTGTGAACACCTATAACTGAGTGCTTAGTCTTGATGAAGGTTGAAGGATGTAAGTGCTAAGAAGGTTTAAAAGAGGCTTGATAATGTTTTTGAAATGTATCACGAATTTTTTTATAGTTTTAACACACTATAAGACAACATAAAATTTTGAATGGGCACCTTAGGCTCATATTTTATAGTGAGACAGTTTGTATAGTCACACTTGGAGAGCTTTATGTTACTTGTAGCTTGAAGGAAGAGTTAGAGGTAGAAAAGGTATGGTTTAGTCCATGTAAAAATTATTGAGCATGAAAAAAATATGGATAATATTATGAGGGAACCTAATAACATTTTTTTTAACCTTGATAATTCATTCTTAGGTGAAGGTGAGAGAATGCAAAAAACAATCTTATTTTAGAGGTCTTTTGGAGAGATTGAGATGGTTAAGTGCCTAAATGGATGAGTCTAACTTATCTCTTTGGTGAAGAGGGTCCTTAGGAATTAATAAAAATTATAAAAAAATAATTTTTATTTATAAATTATGGATATAACTCACTATTTTGTCTCAAAGGTTAGCTAGTCATGAAAATCAGAACTTTGACAAGTCAAGCAAATGAAGCCAAAATGGGTAAGAAATTTGATAGGAGGCGAGCAGGATCTCAAGGAAAATATTGTGAGGTGTATGTATGGTTAATGGGTGATAGGAAACACTTATATAATCCAAATATTATTTAAATGGTCAAAAAAAATTTGAATACTCAATCAGGCTCCCTACCATTAGGATGAGTTTTACATAATCTATACAAACAAAGTATAGAATTGATCTTTTTGATTATTTTGTGTATTATAAAATTTTTAAGAGGTTTAAAGAGATGAAATAAAAAAATTTAGGAGTATATAGACTTATTATGAATCCTTATTTCCATTTAATGTTCTATCAAATATTTAAAGTGTGCTTGTAAATAATTTCATCGCAGCCAGTCAAAACTAGCTTAGTGAACATGGTAGTGAGAAGGGTGAAAAGCTTCAAGTGAGTTGATTTTAAGGTGTACCTAGTTTAAATAAGTGTATTTTTGAAATTTTTTATTCTCTCTTATTCTCTCTCTCAAGTTATATAAGAACTATCCATTTTGGCCTTTATAACTTATGCTCCACTTGAGTATGGTGAAGCCCTGCTCATTTGCATACCATGGATAAATAAAGACTACTAATTTTTACCTCTTCCATGACTATTAATAGTGTGTTTTACTTGGATTATTTATATTTCTTAGTGATTAATATTGTTTCCTTAGCATGCTATCTCATTCTCTCACCTATTTACAGTTAAAAAGCTTCTTCTTGTAGGTCATGTGAAGTGTTGTAAGAAGTGTCAAAGTTGAGTGAGTTAGCCTATTCAATAATTTCATTATAGACATATTTTCTATTTCTCCTAGACTAAACATTCAATATAACCTCATAATTAAATATTTATGTGAGAATATGCAAATTGGATAAGTGTATGTTTGGTTAGTCCCTTGTTCTTATCTATAACATGCAGTTGGTTGGTAGTCATCAACTATTTTGGTGTATCACCTCCTTTAAGATAGTTTGATTTTAGTTTTCTCTCTCCATTTTCCCTCACATGTGTAGGTGTATTAGTGATCTACAAGTAGTACATCAAGGGAGCTAGCCCTATATAGAGACTCACCTCATTCTTAGGCTCACCCATAGCCTAGAGGTGTTTCAATTGTGCCACTTAGATGAGAACAGCTGAGACATCTCTTCAAAGGGTGAAAATCCAAGTGACAACACTTTCTTCATAGGGATTTTCTTAGTAATGGATTTATATATTATATCCTTTTATTTGGTAATCTGAGTTAACTCATGAAGAGTTATATTCACCTTGGTCTTCTTTATATCCTCAACAATGTTGTATCCTCATTTAATTGGTTCTTCCTTATTGTGATACTAATTTTTCCCCTTTGGATGGGGTGGATTATTGTATACTTTAGGATTAAGAGGATTCACTATGGTATTAAGAGTATTTGATGTTGTGAGTGGCTACTTATTCCTTAGATTATATGCACCTCTTTAGAACTCCTATAAAGTGTGAACTTCATCCATGTTGTCCTTCATCTCATTGTCATCTTCACCTATAAAGGGAAACTCATGAATTTAAAAGAACATAGTAATGATAGAAGATTTAGGATCTAGATGATGCTAAGGTAGATTATGCATCTGATCTTGTCTAACCACCTTTCTTTAAAATATTTTGAATTCTACACAAAATTCAATGTAGTTGAGCTCACCATGCTTAGAAGTATTATTAATTTTGCAACAATTGGGAAGATCCATCATTGCTATGTTGATCTCTAGAAGCTTGTTAGGTTGCTCTATATTTTTCATAGGTCTATTAAATAGTTGGTTGTATCTCTAAAATCTAGCATTCTGATTAGTAGTTGGGCCATTGGCATTGCCCATCCTCCTTTACTTATTTAAGAAATCATTACTCAGATTTTGAACCATATTTTTAATAGAATCTAGTTTTGATTTTGTTGAATCAGTGCCTTATAGAATAACAGTAGGAGATGTAGTAGATTATTGATTTTATTGGTATCCATTACCCTACATGTGATTTTTTAATAATCAATAATTTGGCTAGGTTGTTTGCATCATAGGAGAAAACATATATAATTAGTTCTAATTAAATGTTGGACATTTTTCCTTGCATGTGGAATTGGATTTAGCATGGGAAATCCATTATGAACATTGGACACAATGGGCACTTGAGGATTGAGTTGTCTATCAATATTAATGGCTTCTTTGAATGCTCATTCCAAATTTTTAGTTGTAACAACTCTCCTGAGGAACACCATAGTAATCAGATCCAACATTTTCCTAAACATATCTAATTCTAACACTTCCTCTAGTTTGTACCATCGGGTTAACTAGTTGTACATATTTTTAAATATTATGTTGAAATCATGGACAATCTCATTAGGATCTCTCTTCACACTAGTGAAGAGTTGGTATATTATTTTGGGATTGGTAACCTATCCAAATTATGCAAGAAGAGTAGTTTAACAATCATCCCAAGAAGTGATGGAGTTCTCCATTAGATTAAAATATCAATCATAAAAAGCATCCATTAATGTAAAAGGAAATAATCTACATGTAACATTTTCATTGAAAACATTCATTAATCTTGAAGAAGCTTTGAAAGATTTGATATTCTCTTTTAGTATCCTTTATCCTGAAGGAGAAAAGATGGTAGGTACTTCTCAAGATTTTGAGGTAAATCATGCATGTCCCTTGGGATGGTAATATAAGATCAAACCAACTAGGGTGGTTGTTGAGCCATTGGTTGATTAAAAAGTAAAGGGTTCCCTACGTGTAAAAGATTCCTTATTATAAGACGTGGATTGTTCTTAATTAGGACTATTTTCAAAAATTTTGGTCTTCTATGATTTTAAAAGGGTGAGACTAATAAACCAACGTAGGAATTAGATCTAGTCACTCTCCTAAGTGAATCTAATAAAAATGTATGTAAAGGATAACTACTACTATTAGGGGTGATATCCCTCTTAGTGCTAATAGTACTATTGATGTGGGTTTTATACACATCACTATTGAATGAGGTAGCCTATAAAATTTTAATATATCAATGGAGGTAAACTCCAATTTATGTCATGATTTTCAATTATGTGGTCTATTACAACCTATTAATGTAATAGTTGGTAGGGTATGTAGGTTGTTGATAAAGTTTTTTAGATGTAGGTGTGGTTTATAAAAGGTAATTAATATCTATGTGAGTTCTATGGATGGTTATATTCTAACATAAAGTGGGAAAGTCTCAAAATAAACTCAAAAAAAAGGGAAGGTTTAGGTAAAAAAGAAAGCATCTATGGTTTCCAAGAATTACTTCCCTAATTGGTTTATAAAAGGACAAGTGTTTTGACAACCTATACCTATTAATAATAGTAATTTGATACAAACAGTCATAAATAACTAAGAAGTTTAATTAGATAAAGATGAAGGAAACTCATAGGCCTTAGAAAAACATTATTCCTTTAAGAGTAGCTATTGCACACCCTTAATCAAGAGATTATGGCTTAAACTAGTGAAATATTTGAGGTACTTGTTACACACACAAAAATATACATTCAATACATAACTCATGCATAATTAGAATTATAAATAAATTTTAACTTGACTATCTTAGCCAATATATTTACCAATATTTTAAGAGCTATTTCACATCTAAAAATCATTATATCACTAAAAATAATCAAGAATACATTCACATCTTTTGTAAACTAAAGACTATTAAAACATACAACCAAATAAATTAACAACTAATTACATATAAATTGGAAATAAAACACACACACATTTTTTAATGTTAAAAACTAATGTTGCTCCCATATTCAAAAATTCTTTGATAAAAGTCCATGTTGGATGATAATTATTTATATAGTCTTGGGGAAGGGGTCACCTCATCCTTTAAGTTGATAGTCGGAACATGAGTTCTAACTATGGTCCAAAACCATATAAATGTCTAATTTTAGCTATATATTTAAAATAGCCTTAGTAAACTTTATGAAACATGTGCATGTGTATAAATATAGAGGCAATTTTTTATAATTTTAGCTTGAACTATGTGAAAACTATAGATATATGTACTATTTTATAAAATTTTACTACCTCCTTTGTAAATTGTGAGAATAAACTATTAGATACTTTAGATTAGTCACCTTCAAATGGAATTCAGACATGCATTGAATACAAATATCATTGCATCAATCCTTTATAACAAGTGGCATTGTTTAATAATGACTAATCTAATATGACTATGCATTGAATGTTTCTTATGCCTCTCATTGAGTCTAGACCTTTGAAAAGTGCACCTAAGACTCACATCATTATATCATTAAGTGCGATGTAATGTGAGCATGCCATTTAGTATCTCTATGGGCTTCCTAGGCTCTTTTGAAAAACACACTCCATTGTTTAGTGGCTTTGTACTATGTGGGAACTTATTACTTATCCTAGGACCTTTGAAAAGTCTCCATCAATATCACATCATTGATCTTGATGTACTAGGCTCCCGTGCATCATTGGATCTCTAGGTATTGGGACCATATAATGTTTCCACATGGCATTCTCATGTAAATTTTATAAAATCTTTTGTTTAAATATTCCCGTGAGGGTGACACTTGTCACCATTACACTCACTCTAGATATCCCTTTGTTGTACTTGATTTTACACCATTGATCTCTGATATATGAATTAAAATGTATCATAAATCATGGTGCTTGAATTTTTAAATCCCCATGAGTTTGAAACTTATCTTTTCAATATTTAATTCTATAGAACATAAATGTAAAAGTGATTTAGCATATATACATAATAAAGTGTTTAACTATAGGGTAACACTTGGAAATTCCATTGTGACTTTGGTATATTTTGATTAGAGGTAGGGTATTATTTTTAGCCATTTTATGTAGGGGAATTTGTTGCAAGCCTTTTTCTAGGTTTGCAGGCCTTTTTCTAGGGCATGTATATTGTCAAGGAAATTATTTTAAGTAAAATGTCTAAAGTAATTATCCTGAATTGTATGTCTTATTTTTTAAATCAAAATACTTGAGACATAAAGTCTAAAGGGATTAAATTTTTGTCAAACAAAATATCTAAGACATAAATTCTAAAGGAATTACCTCAAAGGATAAAAGGCCCAAGACAAAAGTCCTAAAGGGTAAGTCTCGAAGGGAAATGGCCGAAGGGTAAATCCTCTTAGACAAAATGTCTAAAGTAATGGGTAAAATGGTGAAATCACTTAGAGAAAAATTCCAAAGGAATTAGTTAAAGGAAAAAGGCTTGAGAAAAAATTAATGAAAGGTTGGTATGAATTGAAAAGGGGTTGGGACAAAAGTCTTGAAGGATAAGTCTTGAATGGATAAGGGGTCAAGATAAAGTCCTGAAGGGTAGGTGCATATTTAGAAAAGGGCCAAAGGATAACTCAAAATGTATAAAGGTTCATTTAAATAAATCCGAAGGCCAGGTGGAAAAGCTTTGAAGGATTTACTTTATGGAAAAAATGCCTGAAGGGTCTACTTGATAAGTTAAATTTTTAGTAGGGAAAGGGTCTATGAAAAAAGTTATAAAGGGTGGGTTATATAAATCCCAAAGAATATGTGCCCTTAGGGTCACTATTTTGGAAAAATTGTATTAACAAGATTACTAGCAATAAAAATTTTGGGCCTTTTGCATAAAATAAAATGTATAATGACAAAAAGTCCAAAGGGTCATTTTCATTAAGCAAAGGGCCTTAGACAAAAGTCCTAAAGGATATTTTCAAAAGGTTGAAGGGAACTTTCAAAAAGGATGAAGGGTAAGTCTAGAGGGTTAAAGGAGATATGTCAGAGGATTTTTTTTGCATAAAATGTCTAAAGGTTTTGGCTTAAAGGGAAAAAAGGGCCTAGGACAAATGGCTTTAAGGGTAAGAAAAGTCTTAAAAGGCAAGGGTGAAGGGAAAAATCTCTCAAACAAAATGTCTAGAGGAATGTTTGAAGGGATGGTCTCAAAAATGTTGAGGGGTAAAGCTTCTCATAAAAATGGCCATGAAAAATTCAACAACAATAAGTCTAAAATTCAAAGTCTGAATGAATTCATGTAATGGATAAAATACTCAACAAACATGAATTGTATAAGTCCCAAAATGAAAATCCCAAATACATAAGCCAAATAGAAAGAATTAGACTATGAACACAATACCAATGCTATTTTTTTAAAGTATGAAAAGTAAAATAATCAATATTCTCCTATATTTTTCATAAACATATAGAAGAGGGGTTCAAAGTCAAGATCATAGTCTAAAAAAAGTGGGTCCCCATTTCCATAAAGAAAAAGATGACCAATATCTATATTCTAATGTAAATTTTCTAATATTTCTCTATCTTTGTTTTCAAATACAACCCTGAGATAAATACCATCATTATTTATTTTGTAGAGGAATCCCTTATTGATCATGTAATGAATAGCTTTGAGCCTTAAATATTTCTTCCTCTCTCTATTAAGCTTGGGGGAACAAGTTTCTACATGTAAATACTATATTATATTAGTATACCATTCACATTTAGATACTTGATCTTCACATAACTCTTTAATAGCGATGCATATATATGGTTCAATTATAATATGAACAATGCTTTCTCCTCAAATTATCTTTTTGGGCTTGATCTCTATGTTTAAATACTTTTTCTTTCTTAAAAGATGAGCTATGGACTATTTTAGGTGAGTTGTCTCTAAATATTGACACATTATATATTCTTACTATCTTATAATTTTAAAATTCAAGATAACAAGTAATCATGAATAAATTGATGGTCAAAGATTCTTGAACTACTCTATACTCGCTCCAAGAACACTTTCAAGACTAGTCGTGACTGTTCTAGTTTATATGAACTTGGAGTTATCAAGAAGCCTATTCCAACTACCTATCCTAATTATTTGACACTTGTTCATGTTTGGGACTCTTTCATACTAATTTTATAATTTTTATCAGTTTATATAGGGTCTTCAACATCTTTACAACTATCACTAAGTATCTAGGTGTCTTGAAACTCCTTAAAAACATATACTTATGCCTATAACCTATAATTTCAAGTCATTTTCTTGCATTTACCCCCTAAAAACTTGATTATAATTCATGAAAATTTATATTAAGTCTTATAGATTATCTTAAAATGTCTTCTCAAGATCACAGGTGATCGCAAGATGGACAATTAGGCATTAATTAGCTAATATTCATGAAAAATAACTAAAACCTATAGCTTTTAGGCCTATTTTACACACTCTTTAGCTCACACATACCAAATATTACCTATAAAAGATGATAAAGGTATGTATATATATAATTAAAATATATTCAAGGCCATTCTAATTTATTTTAGGCACTTATAAAATCAATTTACTCCATTGGGATTCATTGGAGGTTTCAATAGGGTTTTAAGGTGTCAACTTTGTTAAGGATTGTTCATAAAGAATAGATCCTTAATATTAAAAATAATTACATTATATTAAATTATGTGGACCTTATTAACCACTATAATAAACATTAGGACCCATTCATATGCCCCTTCAAGTTCACACACGATGAAAGTGACTTTCTCAGGTAATATATGCATGTTGGTGAACTTGAGAGGGATAATTTAGAAAAAAGTGGTATAAATATGTTTTATATCTATTGGGATCACCTAATTTCTGTATATTTGACATATTATGACATGTTAATGTGGTCATTTCAACTCTTTAACCTCTCAAACTCACTAAAACATGAATTATCCCATTACTAGGGTTTATAGGTAGTCTTATGTGAATGACCCTAATATCCCATGTTTGTAACTTTATCTTAATTGAAATGATTATAAAAATTATAATAATATATATCAATGTATTACTAACTTAATAATATCCTTCATTCCTAAAATTTTCCCAAAACTTGCATACCTTCTTCATGTTCCATGCATAAGCCTATAACATTGGTCTCAAAACTCTAGTTTACAATTTATCCAAAGAAGATTAGTGTAGATTTTATCATTTTTATAATTAAATGATGAAGAATTTTATAACATATTAAATAAAAAATAAAACAATTATATTTATTCTTTTGTTCAATTCATAACTTTCATATCCATATTGATCTCTTAGGACTCCTGTAGGCCTAAAGAGGTTCTCTCCAAAACACATTAGCTAAGAATTGATGATCTCTTTCATAGTAAGGAAAATTTAAGGATATAATATATTTATATAGATTCCTAAATATTACAAAAACCTATTTCTTAATACAAAGTCTGTATCTTTTTCAATTCAATCATTCAAATTTGTAGTTCTCTTGTTGAACTTATTACCCTACCAAGACTTGATAAAGAATATATCCTTAATATTAAAAATAATTACACAATATTAAATTATGTGGAACTTATTAAACACTACAATATACATTATTACCCATTCATATCCCCCTTCAATTTCACACATGATGAAAGTGACTTTCTCAGGTAATACATGCATGTTGGTGAACTCAAGAGGGATAATTTAGTAAAAAGTGGTATAAAGATGTTTTATATCTATTTAAATCACCTAATTTAGGTATATTTTACATATTATTACATGATAATGTGGTAATTTCAACTCTCTAGCCTATCAAACTCACTAAAACATGAATTATCCCATTACTAGGGTTTATAGGTAGTCTTATGTGAATGACCCTAATATCCCATGTTTGGAACTTTATATTAATTTATATGATTTTGAACATTATAATAATATATATATATATATATATGTATTATTAACTTAATAATATCCTTCATTCCTAAAATTTTCCCAAAACTTGCATACCTTCTTCATGTTCTATGTATAAACCTATAACATTGGTCTTAAAACTCTAGTTTACAATTTATCCAAAGAAGATTAGGGTAGGGTTTATCACTTGTATAATTAATTTATGAATCATTTTAAATCATATTAAAAAAATTAAACCAATTATATTTATTATTATTTTCAATTCATAACTTTTATATCCATATTGATCTCTTAGGACTCCTATAGGCTTAAATAGGTTCTCTCCAAAACATATTGGCTAAGAACTGATGATCTCTTTCATAATAATGAAAATTTAAGGATATAATAGATTTATATATATTCATAAATATTCCAAAAACCTTTTTTGGTCTTAAAAAACCTATTTATTAATACAAATTCTGTATCTTTTGTCAATTCAATCACTCAAACTTGTAGTTCTCTTGTTGAACTTATTACCCTACCAAGACTTAAGGATGCCTCTCATGAACATATATGTCTATCTATATACTATATTATTAAATATATTATGTCATTATATTTTTTAATGATATATTTTGAGGCTAAGCATATACAATTATATTTTAAATCTCGCTTTTTCAATTGTAATCATGTATGTTTAATCTAGTCCTGTCACCTTGTTAAAGCTTGAGAGTTCCTTTTCTTAAGTGATTTATTATTTTCACAAGGGTAAAAAACACCTAAAATATTTTTTTTAAGGTTTATCATACTTTAAATACTCCTAATATATTATTTTCAACACATAACATGCTTCTTTTTTATATTCTTGTATATAATTCTATAGGTGTTTATCTAGGCCCATATTTATTACAAACTTATCATGGAATTGGACTATATTTTCATTTGATGTCCTTGAATGATACTTATATATAATTTATATGTGGTATTATTTTTTAAAATAACTTTCATAAGGAATAACTACACAAATTTTGAAAATAATCTCCCATTCAAACTTGCAGACCTATTATAGTCTACCAATACATGCATGACTAATTGTCTCTTCATCAATTTTGACCATGGATGATACTTTATAAGTTTTATAGAATTTTTTGGAGATATATAATAAATAGTAACACCAAAAATTATTGATTTAATACATTTATAATTGATTACATATCTATTATTTGCCTTTTTACACTTTTGACCTTGCTCAAACAGATTAGGTTGAATGGCTTTAGGCTTATCACCTGCAAATTACATCAAGGGTAATCTTGTAAGGATATGTATATTTATTTTATTTTTTTCATAGTATTTAACACTTATATTTATTTTTATTGATCCTCATTTCAAAAATATTAGCCAACAAACTCCTCAAATTCTATCTACAAGATTGCATTTTCCTCCTTTAAAGATTATTTATTTGTCTCCGTACAAAAGACACTTTGGGATTGAATTTGAACATATATATTCATGTAATAGATAATAATATATAAATAAAATATGTATCATGTGATTTTACTTCCTTCACAAGACCCAAATCCTTCAAAAAATGCCAAACTAACTCACAACCTATACATTCATACTTTACAAACCTATACCTACAAATTTCATCCTTATTCGCATTAAAATTTTTATTAAATATGGTGTATGAGGGAATTAATTATATTTAAATAACTAAAATATATTTAAAAAAATATTTCATAATGCTTTAAAAAGTGAGAAAAATATCTTATGGGTTTTAAAAGGGTTTAAGACACCTTATTTTATTAAGAATGATTTGTAAAGCTCAGGGCCAAAATATCCTAACTCTTAATTTTAATTATAAATACTCCTTACCTTAATATTAATGGCCCTAACTTTATCTCTCATTTTTTTAATAACATCAAACTATTGACCCTTCTTGAGATTTTTTAGTATACCTATAAACCCAATGAAGAAATGGAATAAGTCTTTATATTTTTTGGGCATACCACTTCTCAAGAATGGATTTGAATCTGAGGATACTAGAGAGAGCCTTAGATGCTCAATATTTTGTCTTCAATTAAACCTCTTGAAAAGATACCTCTACATTCCTTTTTACTCCAAGAAAATGGATTGTATTTCATTCTGACCCTGTTGGATCCATAAACTAGGTGTCTATGAAGTCTCCCTTGACCTATATAGTGGTGGAGTGATGTACCAAAGAATTTATCAATTTTATTACCATGAAATTTTATACCTTGTTTAAAAGTTATAAATTATGAGTATGCAATTGTAAAAGTGTTCCAACATTGGAAGATGAGTTTTAAGAGACCTTGAGCAAGATTTAAGGTCAAGGTACATATATCATGACATTAAACAAGTGTTAAATGACATGTAAGACTCTTATACAATGATATTTAGACCTTTATGCTTTATCTCTAATATTAAGTCTTATAAAAAATTAAGTCATGTCATAGAACTAAAACAAAATAATACCTTAAATTTTTCAAAAGTACCTTAACTTCTCCAGAATTATTAAAATTACCATGTTATTTACTTACTAGTTCTACTCCTTGGTCTATTTTATCAACTTGAAACACATTTTATTATTATGTGATCATATCCTTCTTATCTTATTCATGGTTTAAACATTACCTTGATCTTTAGCACAACCTTAAAATTTCCAAAGTTATCATAATCTATGCTAAACACTTTGGATATGACTATATTGAGTGATTAATCAATCAATTGAAATTCATGACTTCACATTCTCACTAGACCTATTTTAAGACCTTTAAATAAACTAAGACATCCTTAAATTACTTTACAATAAAATAATATATATCATTAAATCATGACCCTTCAAAATGTTATCAACAAAGTTAAGAGCATTATGACAAAGTTTTGAAATGCCATTAACCTATGGTGGATAATTTTGGCTAACACAACCATATGGAACATTCATAGTGAAAAAAAAGTTCCCATTATATTAAGGTTAATGGTTAAAAGGTTCTAAAAATTCTTAAAATGCTACAAGTTATCATTTTAAGTCACATATCTATGTTGTCCCTTCCCTCTAGTTCATTGAGACTTTAATTACAATTTGACAACACTTTATCATCACTAACCAACTCTCTCTAGAGATATTCCAATATAATTTATCTTAAGGATAAATGATTGATATATTATCCTATTTAGGTTCCTATGTTTTAAAATATTCCAATAGTATTATGGGTAACTTGGAAGTTCAACTTCTACCACTTAGTATTAGCTACACTAAATGTCCATTTAGAAAATATTACTTTGGTATATTTGATGCCACCCACCCCATAATTTACTATAATTTATTAAATTCCTATTATGATAATATTTAATTCATATATATTTTTTTATTATACCCATTATTTATGCTATATTTCCTAGATTTACATGTCTTGATCTTGTTGTTTTGTTAATTCTCACACATGGACTCAGTCTTTATCAACTCGTGCCTACCCTAATGGAAGAATATGATGGCCACATGCGAAAGTGTGTAATAAGTTTTTTAATGAATTATTATGGACATTTCATTAGGTTTTTATATTTATTTATACTTTTTCCAATCGTGTGTACTCCTATAGACACATAAATTAACATTTAAGCTACAATAGTGAACTTGTGACCACCCTTTTTACACTTTAGATCATTACATATTCTTATTTATTTTGACCACTTTCATTTGTTTCCAATGTGCACAAAACATTCCTATAATCAAAAAAATCATTACATAATATCATTATTCCTCATGAAAAATAACCTAGTATTATCCATAGATCATTCCATACCCATAGATCAATTGTTTGTGATTCTAGAACAATAATGCTTCGCAAGATTTACTCAAATTAAAAATCATATAACAGGTCATCCTAAAATTTTATCAATCCCCATCTTAATTAATTACACATTTATCACTATAAATACACATTTCAAACCATTTTTCACATGAGATACTTCTATATTGAAAAACATTAGAATTATAACTACACATTGAGAGTAAATTCCCTATTTCTCTCAGTTCTAAATACATAAAAGCCTAATATACCTGAGCTAAATAATGAATACATTTATATTGTAAAAATTCATGATTAAATCACTTAGTCACACTAAATATGCATCAAAATTTATAATTTTCACTAGTATTTCACACACACCACCATAATATGGGAGAACTACATGGATTTTGATCAATCTTAAAATTATTGGTATGTAGGTAGTGATAAAAAAAATGGGTATTGAGTTCAATCACAAATTAAACCACTAACTCATTTTTATCTCACGATTATATTTATCCTCTTGATCTATTGAGTTAAGGCTACATGTGACATACAAGATACATAGTGGTTTTTATAAAGGATCAAAAGTTTCCTCATGATTAACAAAACATATAAGTCAAGCATAACCTATCATAAAAACCTATTAATTATTTCATCTACACCACACAATCACTCCCTAAGGACAATAATGCCACACTCCCTTAACATATATAAAAATCTTGTCTAGATATCCTACAAAACCTTATTTTGGATACGTAGTCAGTCAATACACCCCCACAATGTTTTTATATCCTTAGTAATAACCCAAAATTACAAATTTTTTTAATCTAAGTTGTATTTAGTTTTTACCTTCCTATTTAAGAAAATTTCCAAGTTTACTAAGCTCAAAATCAATTTATGTCATTTATTTTATATTTGTAGCATTCTAATTTTACATAATGATTTATCTTATCTAATCAATTAATTCACTTATTTTCCAAAAGTTGATAAAACATATTTTTGATCTCTATGTGAATCAAACATGAAACAATATTACTATTTACATAAGCATACAACTAACAAGCCAAAAAAATAAGGAATGTGTTGACATGAAAATAATTTCAAACTGTGAATTCATAGTTTGACATTTATTACTCACCAATGTCTAGACAAAGTATTTTGTTGAATTAATTAAGCATCTATTATTAACTATTAGATAACACATGTAAAACATTTTATAAATTCTCAATATTTTATAAATATCCTTCATTAATATACATAAATAGGTTACATAAGATAACTCAAAAAAGTATTACTCATTTATAAATAGAACAAATTACAATATATGATATATCTAGATATCATTTTCTCTATATATTATAATAATAAAATCATTTCTATATGTCTCTATACTATTTGTTTCTCTATAGGATGCAAAAATGTTGTGTCTATGTCATGGTTGATGACTGTGTTTTTATTTATAATATAATATAACCATTGACTTTCATGATTTTCTATTTATTAACTAAAATTCTTGAATAAACCCACCAACTTCATTCTTAAACATATCCTTTGTCTCTTCATCAATACAACATATGTTTTTAAGAAATATCACAATTTTTTCTATGTGGTTGGGCATTGTAATAGATATTATGATCTTGATCTTAAATGTTTCCACTATATGAGATAACTAGTGGTTTATTGTTATTTCGCATGTAACTATATATTTTACCAAATTAATTTTATGATATCAAAAGGGGTAGGATGAGTAAAAATAACATTGAAAAGTATTTATTTCCTTTGTAAATTTATAAATATTACTCATGAAATTATTGATGAGTTTTCTTAACTCCTTGATCTTGATGATTAGTTTTGTTATTTATTGTTATTTCTCATAAAATTTCTCACCTAGTTATAAAATCCATGTCATTTTTATGCATGGTGGATCCTTGGAAATATCATACTAGGTTAAGTATTGGTTATATTTTATTTGACATTATTTAAGGCTTTATTTAACTTTATCATTTTTATTGGTCAACCAATATTGAAATAAAAATATGTACTAACATATGGTGTTGGTAGGTTATTTCTATAAGTTTAGTTAATAAATTTTAAACCATATAAGCTAATGGTTATACCGAAACATACATCATAACATAGGAATGAACATGGCATAGATAACATGTCATGGAATCATAAAAAGATAAAAAAAATAGAGATACATATATAAATGACTCAAATATTTTAATACATCATTGTATTTAGAATTTTTAAACTAGATAAAGAGAATGGGATTTGAATATATCATATATTGTAATCTTTTCTATCTATAAATGAGCACTTTGTTTTGATTTATCTTATGTAACCCTTTGAGTATATTAATTATGAATAAATAATAATATTTAGTATTTATATGTTTTATATGTTTTATCAAATGGTTATATTCATAATTAATCCAATGTGATACTTTATCTATATGTTAATGAGTCTGAAACATCAAACTACAAACTCACAGTTTGACATTATTTTTGTGTCAAAATTTAGTGTCTTAGTATAGGTTTTAGGAAATACTAATGAATAGATAAAATTTACCACTATATTTATGGAAACAATCAATAAGGGAAATTGAATGTTTGTGGGAGACTAAAATGAAAAAAATCATTAAACAAGAAGATAAAAGAATAGAAACCATAGTTTATCAAGTAGAAGAAGAATTATATATACTAGAGGATGAATAATAATGGGTGACATTTGTATAATTATTTTGGCCCTATATTATAAGGTTATAAAAATTATTATAAGGATCCAAAGTATGAATTAACAAACCAATTAAATGAAAAATAGAAAAATTACAAAAATTAGAAGTGATGGACAAACCATGGACCTACATAGCAGACTACTGGGTTGAGATGACCTTAGAATCATTTATCATACATTGGTAAATATATTGTTAGTCTAATCATATAAAACACAAAATTTGATGAATTAATCATGGGTAATATCACCCAACCTATAGGTCCTCTTTCTTTCTCACTCGGCCCTTCTCAACTAGACATTCACTAATTCACAATCACCTGTAACTTCCTAAACCTAGCTTTTTGAGACACAAGAAACCCTCTCAGATGAAAATAAATCCCATCCAAGTCTCATACTCTTAGGATAATAAATCCCAACATGGATAAGAGTGCCGAAACTTATGGGTGTCTTATTTCTAGTGCTATTGTCCAAGTTCACTTTAGCCTTAAATGATCAAATTTTCTTGAATCCTTATATTTTCCCTTATTAGCCTAATACAATCTCATCTAACCCATGATCATCACTTTCCCTATATAATGACCTTAAATTTCTATTTATAATTTTTGAAACTCATTCATAGGAAATAATCAAGAATACAAATAAGTACACTTAAACACTCTTCCCTATTCTCTACATATAGCCTGATAAGAATAATTCAAGCCTATTTAAGCACTCACACAAGTCCCTAATCATCCAAAGTACAATACAATTTTTCATCTAGTTTCCTAAATCACATAATTACACCAACAAATTCAAATGGAAAAATTATATTAGCTTGATCCCTCTTTAGAGTATTGGTATGTAGGTAGCATGCCCACACATGAGGCGTGAAGTGCATCTAGTGTATCCTTTACACACTAACCCCCGCTCTCTTTCCAAAATTTGATACTCAAGCTCAAGTACAAGTATATACTAATGTTTTAAAAAATTGAATCAAATAAAAAATGAGCTCTACACATAACCAAGCTTCAATATTTCACTATAAGGGTGTCACAAGGTTACCAAGTAGAACCTAAAAAATCTAGACCACTAGGACAATAACACCAGAAGTGGATAATAACACCAAAAATGGAATATATTTCCAAGTATTACAGTTTCCTAATTTTGGTGCTCCTATCCAATCTATAAATAGAGTTTTGGGTTCTATTTATGATAGTCTGCCATTCCTGCACAATAATTTCTAGACCCTGCATCATCTGTTTCAACCTATAATAAGCTAAGTTTGATTTATTTATAATTATTAGTATTTTTAGAAAAGGTAAAATAAATGTATATTTACAAAAATTAGTAAGATATTTGAGACACATTAATTACTGATTTATATTTATTTAGACCTTTATTTTCTTAGGAATCAAACACCTAATTATCAAAAAGAATAAAACATTTGGTGAACCCGACTTACTTCTAATTTCCACAAAAAAACCCTAGAAACCCTAAGGATAATTATATATAATTTTTTGATTTTTATATAATTAAAAAATTTGAAATTAATTCATTGCAAAAATCTCACATATTTTATTTAAACCCTAGTTTGAACATATTAGTTCCTTTTTGCATTAAAACACATTCAAAACATTAGGAAAAATATACTACTAATTTTAGAAATATTTTCATATTTTTCCTCAAATTTTCAAAATTAAAACTATAAATTTTGTATAAAATTTTCAAATTAATTGACTAATTTTGGAAAACTTCATTCAAAACCCTAGTTGCATCAAATACATTCTCAATTGTTTTCTAGTACTTTTTACATCATTTTCTAACAATTGAGTTACATATCAAACTTAGACAATAAATTCAAACATCAAAACTTCATAGTATTTAGCATAAACATTTTTGAAAAATCCTTAGTTTCATATATTGGCACGTCTTTGTTTTTTGCAGTATTACCTTACATGTTTAACAACTCAATATCCTTTCTATGCAAATTCTAAATCACTATTTTTTTAATTTTGTGTTCTTATATTCAATACTTTCCATTTATAGCAATTTTTCTATTACAACATATTACAGAACCTTTTTACACATTTCAAATTGTTTTCCTACTTTACCAATTACCCAATATACTAGTGTTGTTGAAAGTAATAAAAGAGAACTTAAAGAACTCTTAACCAAACATACATATACGAAAAATGACATGCTTAGAATATTACAAGAATAATAAAAAAAAGTAACCAATGGACAATCTTCTCAAACCACAGTGCATCCACTTATTAATGACACTATGGGGATAACTATGTCTGAACAACCCCATATAGCATCCCCACCTTCCTTTATGCCACTAGCTGTAGCTAGTACATCCCTCTCTACTAATGTGGTATCCCTTATGTAAGATATAATATATCTTCAATCCAAGGTGAAACATATTAATCAAGGTGTTTCTATACCTACATAGGAATTGGATTTTTTTCTTCTTCTGCATACACCATTATCATGTCACATTTATTCTACACCCTTACCACCAAGTTTTGTTTAACCCAAGCTTATTCTATATGATGGTAAGGGTGATCTAGAGACACATTTGAGAGCTTTTCATGAATCATTTTTGGATTATGTACCCAATGATTGGCTACTTACCAGACTATTTCCATAGATCCTAAAGAATTATGTTCTATAATGGTTTTATAGTCTACTAAATTAATTAGTCACAATTTTCAATCCTTTAACAGACATGTTCTTAGCACATTTAAGTGTCAAAATTGGTGATAATGTTTCATATTCACATATTGCACAATAGAAACAAAGGTCAAATGAGCCCCTCATAGATTATGTTCTCAGATACAAGACTATTCTAACTAAGCTAACTAGCTCCATGGTTGACCATGAGCTATACGACATCTTCAAATAGAGCCTTCTACTAGCATTGCATGAATCCATTATGTTTAAAATATTATCTTACTTCACCAAATTATTTCATACACTTAAGGGAAGAGAAGTCAAGTTAATCCCAATGGATAAACTCGAGTATTCAAATACTCCAGACACAATAAAAAAGAGTAATAGAAAAGTCCCATACAAGGTTAAAATCAATGACTATAATAATAAAAAATTAGTCAATAGTCAATGTGTCTTCAGATCCCTCTCATTGTATGGTTTTAACAACACGTCCTTGATGTGCATTTACCAATTTACTAGTTTCTCCAGCTAGAGTTCTACAAAAGTTATTGGAATGTAGCATCATCACTTTCCCACCTATTCAGGAAGCATATCCATCAAAGCCTCTTCCATAGGGATATGATCAACATGAAATTTTTTATTTTCATAGGGTACTAGGACACACTACAAATAGATACATCAGCTTATGAAATAAGATATAAGATTTGATAAATGATAATCTACTTGATCTAGGTACTTCAACTAAGCCTCCAAAGATAAATCCAACACAAGATAAGGCTTTGAAAATATTTTTAGATCCATTTACACAACATTTAAAATAATATTAAGAGGACACATTAAGTTTTCATCATACACACCATACACATCCTCCACTAGCTACATACCAAGCATCTTCAGTTGAGACACATCCTTTGAGGGGTATGATAGGTGTGTATGAGTCCATAGTTCTAGCCAGGGCTTTGATATCTTTTTTAGATTAGGAGATTATGGAGGATGATACATGTTAAAATGAACTTTTTATCAGAGAACATATCCATAATCATCCTATCCACAGTGTACTCATTGAAAATGGTTCTAGTCTTACTATATGCACCTTCACACTACTACAACATTTGGGTTATTTAGAGTAAGATATCACTCTAAAAAATATACTTATTATTGGGTTTAATGGGCATTTTTAGAGTTCATTAGGTGAGATATTACTTCTATTATATGTTGGTCCTACACATATGGCTACACCATTCACTATAGTTCCCAGCATTGGAGATTTTGACGTACTACTTAGTTGACCATGGATTCAAAAACTCAATGTAGTACCTTCTAAAATTCATAGATGCTTAAATTTCATTCAAAATAATTAGGTTATTATAGTCAGTGATGTTATTTATGAGTCACCACTTCCCACTTCAGATCCATCTACCATCTTACAGTCACCAAATCTAGTTCTTCCATTGGTTTTAGCTTTTTCTCCAACTTTTATTCTAATTCCACTTTAGGTTTATCCATAGTTATAGGATCCATCACTAGTAAAGAGGGTTCATATACCCCCATAGCTTCAAGATTCTAGATGGCTTCCAATGATAGTATTCACACCTATATTAGTTACATTGATATCTCATATGCATACACAGAGAACACTTATTCAATGAGTGTCTTCTACTTCTAGATGGGTCCCTAAGAGCCCTAAAGTTACATCTCCTTCTTAGAGTTATAAGGGGACTCCACATTTGGCTTTCACCTTAGATATTTTATAGTAGTTACAATGTACACACATTTTAGCTTCATAATATTAGTCATACACTCATGCCTCATGATCATGCATGATTTAGTTGTTTGACATAGGACACTAGGATAGGGAGGTTCACTTGAGACTCATAAATTAGTATTGTTTCTTCATATTTATTCTTTTACAAAGTTCAAATATTTTTTAAAAAATACAAAAAAGTTCAAAAAATTTCAAAAATGTCAAAAATATCTTGATTATATGCATCATCCATGATTTACATCACTACTATCATGATAGGACTTACATTTATTGTTTCATGCTATTGTATTTCAATTTTATACATTACCATGTTTCACTTGATCTTTTTGAGTGTGTACAATGACATCTAGCTACTTGTTTACTTCATTCTACCCATAGAGGGGGCATTCATACTTCTAAATTTGAGACATACATTGTTATACACACCCATTAGACATATCTTCTACATAACTACACCATCCAGGTTATGTCATTTATACACCACATACTCTAAGTTATCATGCTAATGTACATTAATTTATAGCTTATAGAGAATACTATATCAACTTCTCACTAGTGTCTAGCACTTGTGTATTTCTTAACATATACCTACTCCTATACTAAACATGTTCTACATACTCTCACATGTGCTTTGATTAGTTATATGTGCTTAGCTCTTTCCAATTATTACATGCTTTTTCTACTTTCTTCGCATAGCTTGTGTGATTTAATTTTCAATCCAGCTTGTGCCTTAAGATATTTGATAATGTCATTTTCTTATTTTTCATGTGTGTGCCTTAATACATTTACCAATGTCAATTTTTTTAATCCTTTATGTGCCTATGGCATGTGTGCTAACTTTTCTTATTTCACTTGTATGTGTATGTGGCATTTGAACATGCCTTCCATGCTTGTTTCTAGTTTAAGTGGCATATGCCCATGTCCTTCATTTGCATGGCCCCTTGGCCTATATAGTATCTTTATTACTTCTTTATTGTTGATTGTTTGCTTTTTGCTTATCAAATATGTGTAATTCCATGATCCATATCATGTAATTTTTTTGCTTTCATAAATGCCATGATGGACATCATGCTCCATCCCTCCAACTAACAACTAATAATTAATATCACCATTCTAGTTCAATACTTTGTGTATGATTTAAAATTGTTATCTAGGCATAACCCTATTTATTTAACAATATCTATCAATAAAAACATTGATATATCATGATACATATTGTAAAACATTAAATGTTATATCATATATCTTTTTAGATTAATATACTTACAAGATTCTTTTATTCTAAGGGCAGTCATTGTAGGTTCATCATTCCTACCTTTAGAAGAGGGGGAATAAAATAGGGGCTTTATCATAGAGATAAAATATTATATCAATCAAAACAATAACATTCAAAAAAGTAAACACAGAATCTAGAAGTCAAACCGATCAGATTGGAACAAAAAAATAGGAATAGTCTCAAATCAGTAGTCAATTTTCATAATAGACAATAGTAATAGAAACTGATAGTAGCAAAAAAATAGATAGCACAACCCAAAATAATCGTTTCCACAATTTGATGCTCTTATCTAGATGTAAAAACACTCAAGGTTTCTATAAATAGGTATAAAGTTTAGTTTAGGGATAGTTTTTTCCACTTCTAAATCCTTTAGATTCAATAGTTTTAGGAAATTTTTCTTAGATACAGGGGGTTATCATGCATGGCATGATGGTTCTCATGTTTATTTTATATTTGGAAATTGGTATAACTTATAAACTAGAATCTATGTTCTAAACATCAGTGATTTGGGGAAATATGTGCAACACATTGATCTTCTTTTATTTTTGAGTTCAATTGATTCTAGGCATTCATAGTAGTTGTGTGCCTTACTCCATCTAAAGGTGGTTGGCATCACATTAAAGTTAAAATTTTATAAAAGTTTAGTTTTTTGAGTACTCAAGTTCTTAAGTTGGCTTTCATATAAGCCTAGTAGATCAATTTCGGAGTGGCTTTCATACAAGCCTAATCTCCATATTTCAAAATGGCCAAGAGTGGCCTAGTTTGTAATACACATTAAATTATCCACACCATAGTGTCAAACTTATAACACGTTAATGGGCTCCATTATCCATCTCATATGACATTTATTCTATACTGGTATCACTTTATAGTTTTACTTCATAGGTCAATGATGGAGCCAAAGGGCTAACCTTTGTATTCTTGAGCCACCTATTCAGAGATATTAGACACATAGTCCATACATTAATTAGCATGTGCATGATTTGATAACTTCACTTAGTTAGCAATGACATATATAAAGAGCCAAAATTTGCATTCTTAAGCCACATTTTAAGGAATTAATCACTTATCTCTATTCATGATATTAATCTTGATTTAGCACATACTCATCACAATCTAACATCATAATAGGTTTTATATTAGTTTGCATACCTAGTGAGGTGTACTTACTCCTCTCTATTCATTTTCTTAGCTTTTGTACATTCTTATTTTAGATATAGTTTATCTATTAAGAATTGATCTACTCCATGTTTTTATTTTTATATTCATACATCACATCATTCTCTCTCTATGCACATCCAACATCATACAACTTCATGAGCTTTTCCCTTACATGTAAGTTTAGGTATGCTTTCTATTTTTCCTTTATCCTAGTATTTTTATTTGTTTCATCTCTATAATAAAGGAAGGGGGAAATGTAATCATATAAAATGTGAAATTTTATGACTTAGACACGGCTAATAACACTCAACCTATAGGTCCTCTTTCTTGCTCACTCAACCATTCTTATCTAGACTTTCATTGATTCCTAGTCACCTTTAGCTTCTTGGACTTAGATTTTTGAGACCTAGGTATCCATATTAAACCTAGATCCATCCCCTTAGGTCTCATCCTCCTAGGAAAATATCACCCAACTTAGACAGGATCACCAAAACATAGGGGTATCCTATTTTTGGAGCTATTGTCCAAGTTCACTTTAGCCTCAAATGATCATATTTTCCTCAATACTTATCTTTTCCCCTATCAAACTAATGAAATCTCATTTAATCCATGATCATTAGTTTGTATATATAATTCCATTCAATGTCTATCTATAAAGTTTGTCACTCATTGAGAGGAAAGAAGCTAGAATACAAGTAAGTACACTCAATCACTCTTCCCTATTCTTTACATACAACCTTCTAAGACCAATTATAGCCTATTTAATTACTAATACCAATCCCTATTCATCCAAAGTACATTATAGTTTTGAGTCTCATTGTATACATCACATAATTACATAAATCACTTTAAATGGGAGAATTAAATTAGCTTGATCAATCTTCAAAGTATTGGTATGTAGGCAACATGCCCACACACCAGGTGTGAAGTGCATCTAGTGTATATTTTACACATTAACCCCTCCTCTCTTTCCCAAGTTTACTACTCAAGTTTAAGAACCAAGAGATCCTAAGGGTTTTAAATATTTAATTAGACATAATGAACTTCACACAGAACCAAGCTTCAATATCTCACTACTAGGGTATCATAGGCTTGTCAAGCATAACCCAAAAAAGTTATACCACCAATACAATAGCACCAAAAGTGGAAAATAGTGTTGAAAGTGGAATATAGCACCAAGTAGTAGGATGTCTTGAGTTTGGTGCTCTTGTCCAATTTAGAAATAGAGTTTTAGGTCCTATTTATGATAGTTTACCATCCTTGCACAATAATTTCCAAACCCTGCATCATCCATTTTAGCCCATAATAATCTAAATTTTATTTCTATACACTTATTACTATTTTTATAAAAGGTAAAATACATATCAATTTACACAAATCAGTAGACTAATTGAGACACATTAATTACTAATTTACATTTACTCAGACTTTATTTACTTAGGAATTAAACACCTAATTTCCAAAATGAATAAAATAGTTAGACATTTAATATGTAAACAAATTTGAATTTATAGTCACACTATAAGAAATATTTATTGAAAATTTTTGAAATTTAATCCACATTATTTTTTTATAAGGTGGCTTAATAAAAAGTTCTAAATAGTTCTTATAGAGGAAAAGCACCTAATGTATTATGGGAGGTAAATGGGTCATCTAAAATGGGATCCAAAATGAGATGACTATTAATATGCAATAACTTGGAGGAATAAATAAAATAACTAAGAATGGTAAAAAATAAAAAAACTATTAGAGACAAGATTAGTGATAAGAAGGGTAGTAGATGAAATAAGAGAAATAATAGAAAATAAAAGGAAATAATGAAAAAAAGAGTGTAATAAGGATAAAATTAATAAATAAAGAAGAGAGAAGAGAGAAAAGAAAAGTGAGAATAAATTATGGAAAAGAACAAAAATACATAGAAGTAAAAAGAGAAAATTAGGATATACAAAGAAGTAATAATGGGAAGGATAGAAGAATGAAAGGGATTATAAGTATAAAAGAAACAAATACAATAAAATATATAAAAATAAAAAATTGGACCGAGAAGAAATAATGAAACAAAGAGAGGCCACTGATACATTGTGTGGGGATGTCATAGAGCAAAGGAAAGAAAAACTATAAGTAGAAGAAAAATATAAATAAGAATCAAGGATCACAAAAATTTATAATTAATTGTAGTGACATGTAAACCAACTATGGGTAGGGTAGGAAGATGGAAAATAGACCATAAATAGATGTAAAAATCACACTTGAGGCATGTGATATTAATAAAACAAGTAATTGAATCATTTTAATCCATGATTAAATCATTTGAGGAAAGATGAAAAAGAGATTCTTTAAAAGATAGATTACAAATAATATATCTGATATATGAAAAAATACCAAGACAAATGAATGAGAAAAAAAGGAAGAGAGTAAGAAAGAAGAAGTAAAATAAAATATAGAAGAAAAAGGGAGTAAAATAGAAGAAGAAGAAGAAATAGATTTGGAAAAATCAGTAAAAAGGTAATAATAAAAGTGATAATAGACAATGAGTTGGAAACAATAATATAAGAGCTAAATAATGGAATAGAGTAATAGATTAATAAGAATAATATGAAGAAGAAATATTAGTTAAATATAATGAGGAAGGAAACAAAAATAGTGAATAAAAAGTGATTATGATATAAAATGGTGTAACCCCCCATAGCCTAACAAAAATGTTTGAGGATATAAACCACATGAACCAACCATCATCCCCAATGTCTCTTTATAATATATAGGAGACATTTCTCAAATAAAATATAAAAATAGGAGAAGAATTTCACAATAGCTATAAAAAACACAAAAGAGAGAAGTTAATACCAAGAAAATTTAAAGAAGTAATCAAAATTAAATACTATGAAAATAATCTATAGAAAAGTAAAGGAATAGTTAAAAGTAAAGACAAAAATAAATACCATAGATCAAAACAAAAATTAAATATAGTGAAAAATAAACAAACTAAAAAGCTACAAATTAGTAACACTCAATCAACCAATGGATAAACAAAATCTAATCTAAATAAAATGGCTCAAAAAATATAACTAAATTTTTTTGTAAAGGACACTAAATACATGAATTACCATCACTTTTAATTAGATGCAAAATATAAAATTCATAATATAATAAACAATGAAGTTCAATTATTTACCTTTGTGGGAATATTGAAAGATCAAACACTAAAATGATACATGAAAATTATCCCTACACATAGCAAGTCATGTATAAAGATACATGATTAATTCAAGAGTTAATTTTACCACCTTTATACCCCCACATAATTTTTAACTAATTGTTGGAGATAATTCAAGGAGACAAAGAATAAATACAATAATTTTACATATGATTCAAATAAGTAGCAAGGAATCCAATAGTCCACTAACAAAATAAAAAAAGATATAGTGGTTTATTTATGGAATCTTACCATACTTAAGATCCACCACTGATGGAAAATAATTAAAAAAATTTATTTAAGTCTTAGATATGATAGGTCAATCATAAGCACAAACTTAGAGAATGGAAAAATATACAATAATGTAGACAATTTTTAAAAATGGAAGACGAGTTAACACAATTAAGATTGTGATAAGAAATACAAATAATAATTGAGATAAATGAATCATATTATAACATAAGACTAAAGATAGGGTGAAAAATTTATTGTGAGGAATGACATAGTAAAATATAATGTCCATATATTGAGAAGGTTAGTAAAACCACAATGACACCACCTATTCCACACCCATTTATAAAGTATCAATTATATTGTGAGATATGTCAAATCTATGATCAAAATAATTGACATATGTTTAATTTTATGGAAGTATAAATACCCATAAATTAATTAATACATTATAAATTGTGAGGGTCCTTCAGTCAGTATCTACAAGCCTGCCCTGGAGTAGTAGTACAGGAATTAAAAGAGGGAAATATAAGGGAAACAACTGTAATCAAACAAAAATTACCTATGTATCTAGTTATGACCACAAATCCTAACCTAATAAAAAATGTATATACAAAATATAAACTACCATTATCACCTCCTTAGATATCAGCCACCCAAAGAAAAAGTATTATCAAAGAGGATATTATTGATACATAAATGTGTATCACTAGGTCAACATATAGTGTTTAAGAAGCACTTCTCATTTTTGGATTCCAAGAATCCATTGCATGAGTTTATATTTTTTATAATACTATTATCCTTGGTGGAATAGAGGTAGAATAGGTTGATTATTAGACAAATTTATGTTAGCTAGTGGTTGGGATCCATCATGGCTTAATAATTAATCTTTGATTTTGAAGATGATCTATGTTATTTAAAGTGAATTAGGCTCAAATATAAGTACAAAGATAAAATAAAATGAATATGAACAATGAAATTGATCTAAAGTGAATTGATAAAAAAGGAAAAAAAGGAAGGGTAGTGAAAAAAAGAGAAGTGTTATTGATCTTTGCTTCAAACATTATGACAATGTTCCGATTTCTCTAAACATGCATTTAAGCAATGTGCAACATGATGTAGCATAATCTCAAATCCTATTACACATAAAGAAAAAATATAAGTAAGGTATGAAAAAAAAAAAAAAAAAGAACCATGTTCACTTTAATTATTTCACCCCTACAAGCAAATGCCATTAGCCCAGACACAACAAGAGTAAAGAAAGTGAAATAAACCTAAGAACTTTCAACTAATCCAACATTATTCCAAATTAACAACTCTAAATTTAAAGATGAACATAAAAAATTCATAATAACCATTAAAATATAAAAATAAGATCAAATAAATGAGAGAGAAACCATGATAGCAATTCACACAAGAAAATGTTGACAAACTTTGCAAAATTACTTGCTTATATTAATTTTCTCAAAAGTCAAAAATAGTTTTTTTGGCACTAAAAAATCTCTAATTTTTTACAAATGATAGTACCCCTTTTTTATAATTCTCAATGAGGTATGCCATTCAGTCATATCTAGTGATAATTTCACAAGTTTCAAGGATTTTCGTCCTTCTACACCATTCTAGACTCAAACAATTTACAAATGGACTGACCTATAAGTAATGCACTTTAAAAATTACACATGATTTTACAAAAGAATATTATATTTAAAAAATTTACAATGTTGGTTTTAAAATAATATTCTTAATCCAATTAAATTTGGGACCCTTTTTTGATGCAGTCTTCAACATTTCCTACATGATCTTTATTTTATAATACTATTCTTTTATCAATTGGAGATCAATGATAGGTTTCATGAAAATTTCCTTTTTATAGGTTCTCTAGGCCCTTGAGATCTATATAAATCCTTTCCAAATATTTTTTGATTCCCTTGGCACCTCTTATCTTCTCCTCAAATGTCAAATGTAGGTCCATGATATTATTATTAACAACCCCTATCTTCCATTGGCCTTGATTCCTCACTTTAGCATGAATTGAATAGTTATGTGTTTGAACTCTTTATCAATTATTACAACCAAAGGAATAAGTGTGGTGGGTTATTTGATCAAGCTATCTAATATGTGTAGCATATTATCTTCCTATCATTTAGGGTCCTTAGAAATGTTCTCTATCTACTTGGACCAACTATTCAGGGCTTTGACCATATCAATTAATATTACCATAACTATATTTAGGTGGGCTAGGTTGACCATATTGAAATTAGGGATTTTGTTTTTTAGTTAAGACCTTGATTAAATATTTGAATTTGTAGGTTGAGGCTTTCCATTGGCCAACTTGGCCTATAGCCATTATTATTCATTTATTCACTACTTCTTTCCTGGTTCTGACTGACTTTAAGGAATTGAACAAGTTAATTATGGTGTCTTCATATAGCTTGAATATATCTTCTTAGATTGACAAGAAGGATTGTTCTTTCAAATCTTGTTATATTACAAGATTCCATTGATCATTGTATTAAAGCCTCCTTACCAAAATGTTCTTCTCTTATGATAGGTTGCTAGTTCTTAATGGTCTAAACAAGCTTGAAAAATTGTTTTTTCCTATATTTAGAGTTGTAACATCAAATTGGGTGTCTTTGAAAATCCTCATTTTTGTACCTAGATTCAAATAGATCTCCATAATTTACCTTGAAACATTTTTTTAGGTTGTCATGGCTATGGGCTTTTGTATATTTCTTGCTAGTGGTATGTAGCTAGATTCAGGGTTGAATTATCCTTGCACAAGTGACAATTTAACCTCCTTGGATTGATTATAATGAGCACATGGTTTAACCATGGTTTATTTACTTGCCAAGGATATCTTAAAGGTTTTTATGGTTATTTAATTCTTTAATCTATTTTAGCTTATTCATGCTTGAAGGTTTAGATCCTAATTAGACTATGTACTTATGCCCTTACATTTTCTAGGTTTATAAGATCTTCCATTTGACATCGTATACTCATGTGGCTTTGATGTGGCATTACCATGGCATCCATGTGGTATTTTCAAATCATTTTACTCATTCATATTTAAAAATTGACCATTTCCTTTTGAAAATCCCCCTTCGATCTCACACCATTAGATCATCCTTGCATAGATAAACACAAACCATTGATCTTGGTCCAAGAACTAGAATGTTATTGGCTACTTTTTATGTTGCCTATGGTTATGAAACTTGTCACTTATACATTCACTTTAAGCTTTATTGAAATTTCAATGTTGATCTCAAATAATTGATCCTGACTACATGGATCAATCATGCTCTATCAATCTTGATCTATTTAATTATACCTTCTACTTCATAGACCATTGATCATAATGTGTACACTCATTTGCATACCATCAATGTTTGAAATATTTTTGATCTTTAATTCATGGCCTATAACTATGCCATGTGTTATCTCCACATTCATCCTATGGATTTTGACTTCTTAACATTCATCGTGCACCATTGGATCATCCTCATTCAAGAAAACATGCTCCATTAGATCTTGATCTACAAGGTTGAATGCCATTAGTTGTTGAGTGTTCTTTGGCTAAGATTGTGACACTTGTCACTTTCTAGCTTGTCTTGGGACTTTGTTGAATTTTTAACTTGATATGCATTATTGGATCAATCCTACCTAAGTAAATGCATATAATTGATGTTTGGAAGATGCTAAAACTTTATCTTAGGGATGGGTCTTTGACTGTTTAATTTTAATCTTGTATCATTAGATCATTTACATATATCAATTATGGATCATTGACCCTACAAATAAAAATGATATTTAAATCAGTGCTCAAGAACATAAGGAACCTAGCATAATTTTTTTGGACTATGGTTTTATTTCATGTAAATAGATGTGATAATACCTTAGGTTAAAGTATTTAAGATAAGATTTGAGACATAATAAAGGGGAACCCATGAATACTAAAAGACATCATATAGTTTTAGCCTAAGATTTATTGTATTAATAAATATGACAAACATTAGGGTAAGGTTTTTAGGCTAAGAATATATTAAAAGGGACCTTTTATTTAGTTAGGTCATGTGAACATAAAAGGGACCAAGGGGATCAAGAAAATAAAGAGACCAAATATAAAAAAATTAGACTACAATTTGGTCATGTTAATAAACATGACTAAACCTTAGGATAAAAATTAAACTGATTCCATGGCATGATAAACCATTCCCATGTAAATTGTGCCTACCAAATTTGAATTTGATTGAAAGGGACTTGAGCTAGGGTAATTTTAATGAGGGCTTCAAGATGATTAAATGTGACTTCAATTCAATTTTCAATAGACCAAAGGTTATTAAAAGATTAAATTGACATTAAGATATGGATCTTAGGACAATCCCAATTCTAAATGGAATCCATTGGAGCTGTAACCTAAAAGATTAAATTAGAATTATGAACAAATATTCCAACCAAACTAGGTGTGGATGATATTCAAATAAACATAATTTTCAAAACACTCCAACGGTACTTTGATAATATAGATTTTCAAATTTAAGGTACAAATTTTCATAATTTAAGACAAGGGTCCCCATTTTTTAGAAATGAGGGTATGTTGGCCTCAAAAAATAGAATATTTTGGGGGAAACATAGCAATATGTTATAATTCAAAGACTCTAGTTTAGACTAAGAATTAGGTTACTTATTCTATTTGATCAGGCACCATTATTAATATCAGTTCATAGTTAGAATAAAACTTACACATGTAGAATTAGGATCAAACATCAAGACCTAGCCATGTTATGTGTTTACTTTAATTCCAGTTACTATTTGGAATGGGATTTGGGGAAAGAACTTTCATATTTCATAACTTTAATCATTAACACTAACTTTCAGCATGTTTAGATATTTATTAAGAACCATAATTTAGCTCAAGGAAGGATTTGACATTACCGTGTTGTTAGGTAGGTGTCCATAGCCCCAATAGAGATGCCTTTGGCTCTACTCTAGGCCTTGTTCCACTAACAATCGGGCATCCTTAACCCTGATAGAGGTTACCATAATCACCTCTGCTTAGAAATCTCTTGATTTTGTAATGAGCTCTTCTTTTTTTAAGATTTTTAGATAATTTTGACTTTCTACAAAAGTTCAAAAACCAAATTAGCCAATTTTAGGTATTTGGTCAAGTGTTTGATCTTTATACAATCATCATTGGTTACAACCTTGTCTTAGGCAATAATGTTTATTAAGTGTAAACATGACTGTATCCTAATAATTAAAGCTTTCAATATACATGTTTAATCCTTCTTAAAACCAAGATTAGATCAAAAAAATGCTCAAAATTTTAAGGAAAAATTATCCTAACCATCAACATATACTATCTTATCTAAACTATAACATTATGCTCACATTCCAATAATCCACAATCAACCAATGTTGAGAAAACATCTTTGCATTCCATAATGCTAGAGTTCCATTTGAGAAATCATATGAATATTGATTTGAGGACTATCCAAAAGGACTTATTAAAATCAATAAACAATGAGATAAAACAAACAAATCAAACACAAATAAAACAAGAAAACAAATATATACAAACACTATGCACAAATAAGGGACAAGAAGGAAAGAAAAAGGAGAGAAACTAAACTAAAACCTACCTATAATAACTCTAACTAGTGTTACAGTTCATTTCATGAAGACTCCAAGTGGGATAATAGAGAAATAGTGCTTGAGGTATTTCCCATTGTTTTTAAATTTAAAATCTACTCCTTATAAGTCTTTTAGTTTGAAGGTGTTGTCTCCTAGGATCTCAACAATTTGATATGGACTAATGCATAGAGGTGTGAACTTCTCATGTTTTACCTTTAGTTCTAAGGTTTTGTCTTAGAGAAGAGATAAATCTCCTTTTATAAACACCTTTATCTTTGAACATTTGTCAAACCACCTCTTGAATGTGTTCTAGTGTCTAATAAAATTGGCAAAATCCTCCTCTCTTCCATCTTTCATCTGTATGATGTCCAACAACCTTGAACATGCAAATTCTTGTTCCTCCTCCATGTACTCTTACATAAAGATATAGGTTGGTAGCTTGAGTGTTATGGTAAATATGGGTTCTTGACCATATACCATCAAGAATGGTGATTCCTTGATAGCTTTCTTAACTCTTTTTTTATCTACCCAAAGGGCATAATTAAGTAGCTTGTGCCATGTTCTTGGGTTATCAATTGTAGACTTCTTTATGGATTTCATAAATTTTTTATTCATTGATTCAAACACCCCATTGCCTTGAGGTTATTGGTTTGATGAGAACTTGAGAATAATTTTATTATCATATGCCCATTCCATCATCTCAATGGATTCAATGGTAGATCCATTATCACAGAGTAGAGATACTAATGTGCCAGACCTTGTGCATATGTTTTCTTCTAAGAATTTGATCACCTCTTCAATCCTACACTATTTAGTTTCCACTAATTAAGTTTATCTAGTGTAGCAGTTAGTAGCATTCAGAACATACTTGTGACCATTACAGGAATTGGGATTAATGACCCCCATAAAATCTATCCCCTGTTGGGTAAAGGGTTTATCAATTATTACTGGCTTTAGTGGCATGGCTAACTTAAGATCTTTAGTTTTGAAGATTTAACATGAGTGGCATTATCTCACATGATTTTTAGCATTTTTAAAGTTAGTGGGCTAGTAGTAACCATCCCTAGGGATCTTGTGAGTTGTAGTCCTTCCATATGGATCTCTACTTCCTAGTTTTTCATGGAAAGTGTTCACGATCTTAGTCACCTATTCCTTAGAAACACACCTTAGGTAAATGACTTCAAAGTTACTCCTATACAACACTCTATCCTTGATTAGAAATTGAGTTCCTTTGAGCCTTATATCTCTCTACTTAACCCTATAGGATAATAGCCATTAATTGGAAAATGAATAGTAGGATCATACCAATCATTGGTATAGAAAATTTATTGTTATACCTAGATGAAAGTTTGGGATTAGTTTTGAAAATCAACTAAATTAAACCTTGGCATCCTACCACATTTTTAGTCTTCATCTCAAGATCATATTCTTGAAGAATGGGCATCCACTTACCTCTCCTTTCTCCAAGTTCACATTGACTAAACATGAGATTAGTGGTAGGGTCTAGTAGTATTACATGTACCTTATTTATAAAGATATAATACCTAAAATTATTCACTATCTTGACTAGAGCACATGCTTGTTTTTCAATTAGAGAATAATTCAATTCATTAGTTTTAAAATTGGTACTCCTGAAATAAATATGATTATCACATACATCTATCTTCTGAGTTAGGATAGTTGTAATTATATGGTAAGAAAAAAAAAGTAAATATAGAAGTCATTAGTAAATTTTAGACTTATCAACATAGGGGCTTGTCCAATTGCTTATTTTATTTCCTTGAAGGCTTTCTCGACCTCTTCATTCTAAGTGATCTTAACATCTTTCTTCAACATGTCATTAAAAGTTCTTGCTATTTATGTAAAACCAGAAATAAACTTGCTCATAAAGTTGATTTTACCAAATAAAGACTTTAGTTCCTTCCTATTATTAGGGGGTTCTATTTTTTATATTGCAGACCTATCTAGGTCAATAAAGATAGCCTCCTTAGTTATAACATGTCCCAATAATTTTCCCTCAGTTACATAAAAATTCTCTTCTTTGGGTTGAGATAAATTCCATACCTTCTACACCTTTAAAATGCTTATTGAAAGTACATGATGTGATCTTCCCTATTATTTGAAAACATATTGAAGTCATCCATGTAAATAATAATTCACTTACCTATTAGTCCTTATAATGCATGGTCCATTTCTCTTTTAAATGTTTCACCTATATTTATCAGTCTAAAGGGCATTCTCTTGTAGGCAAAAGTGCACCACTTGGTAATAAAAGTAGTTTTCATCCTATCTTCCTTTTTCACTAGCACCTGCTTATATCCTTAAAATCCATCAAGAAAAGACATCATAGTATAACTAGAAATAATTTGGACTAGATGGTCAAAAGAAGGTAAGGGGTAATTATTTTTTCAGATGCTCTATTTAGATTTATAAAATCAATGCACAATCTAATCTCACCATTTTTCTTCCTTACTAGTATTAGGTTAGCTAACCAAGTGGAGTGTCAAATGGGAAATACTATCTTATCATCTAGTAACTTATTGACCTCTTTATATATCATTAGTTCTAGGATAGGGTTGATTGGCCTTTATTTTTTCCTAAATGGCTTGCAGGATTCCTTTAGACGTATGGTGTGGGTTATGAACCTAGGATAAAATATCTTTAATTTATCATGGGACCATGATATTACATCCTTATACTTGGTTAAAAAATATTTGGCTCTCTTGGTTTCAAATATTGTGTAGGCTATACCAATGCTCACTAGCTAAGGTTAACCTTGGGGACCTAGGTATATTGCATTGTAGTCCTTCCAATATACTTTATGAGTTTTGAAAATCTTAGGTAGTTTGTTAAAATAAAATAGTCTCTCTATAATTATCATACCTTTTGGGATCTTATTGTCACCAGCACCTACTTATTCACTAGTACCTACTTATATCCTTAAAATCCATCAAGAAAAGACATCATATTATAACTAGAAATAATTTGGAATACATGGTCAAAAGAAGGTAAGGGGTAATTATTTTTTTAATTGCTCTATTTAGATTTATAAAATCAATGCACAATCTAATTTCACTATTTTTCTTCCTTATTCGTATTAGGTTAGCTACCCAAGTAGATTGTCGAATGGGAAATACTATCTTAGCATCTAGTAACTTATTGACCTCTTTGTATATCATTGGTTCTAGGATAGGGTTGATTGGCCTTTGTTTTTTCCTAAATGGCTTGCAGGATTCCTTTAGAGGTATGGTGTGGGTTATGAACCTAGGATAAAATATCATTAATCTATCATGGGAGCATGATATTACATGCTTATACTTGGTTAAAAAATATTTGGCTCTCTTGGTTTGAAATATTGTATAGGCTATACCAATGCTCACTAGCTAAGGTTAACCTTGGGGACCTAGGTATATTGCATTGTAGTCCTTCCAATATTCTTTATGAGTTTTGAAAATCTTAGGTAGTTTGTTAAAATAAAATAGTCTCTCTAAGGTTATCATACCTTTGGGGATCTTATTGTCACTCAAGTGAATGACCTTCTCATCCATCTTGCCTTCAACTTTATCATCATCAAGGTTATTTTCATTGGCTTCATCAATGATGTGATCCTCAAATACTCTTGAGATAGTCATGAATTCTATGATCTATTGATTATCATTGAATACTTGAAAATAATTGACATTATCTAGCACTGATGGGCATATGACTAATTAAATTATAAGTATTTTAAACTTAGAACATTGATTGGGTATAAGGTTAGCTACAACTGAATCAAGTTCAACATCAACCTTGTTTTATTTCCTAAGGATTGACATAATATTCAAATCATCAAAACATTTAATTAAGTCCCATACCCTAAATTTATATTTCTTAAGACAAAAAAACTTGAATTGATATATGTTCTTAACCTTGTTAACTAATAGTTACTTGGCCTCATGTTTGATTGAAAATTATAATCCAAGAATAAGTTCTTCATACTTAGCCAAATTATTGGTGCATGAGAACTAAATTTTGTAAGATTAATTGTAATTTTTCCCAATGGGATTGATTAATACAAATCCTACTCTAGAACTTCATTTACATTTAGCACCATCAAAAAATAACTTCCATAATCTAGACATAGAACGAGAAGTTTTAGAGTTACATACCTTTGTAGTATCAAGAGTGTAAACACCTAAATCTAAGTTAACCATGTTAACCCTCTCATTAATTAAAATGTTCTAAATGATCTTATGCTTAATTTTAGGTTACCTTTCTATCTTTATATGATTTAGAACTCCTTTCCAAGGTAACCACATGTGTGGATAATCAGGAGACATAATGATTCAAAGATCTTGCCTAATCTCTACCTAAAAAAATTACATATACATTAGGAATATCCACCCACTTATATGATAATAAATTTTTGGATCCTTGTTTTAGAATCAATCTATGTGGGGACATTTAACTATTCATCAATCACTTTGACTCTTAATTTATCTAATTGAGTCACAACTCTATCATATTTAATGGGAGTCAAACATAATTGCTCATAAATACCTTTAGGAATAATATTTACATAGGCAACAGATTTTAACAAACAATTATGCAAATTATTACCAAAAATCTTGATTGTAAGTAGGAAAGGTGGAACATCTACCTTACTTTTGTGTATTGCAATGTGAGCATGTGTAGACTTTTGAGACTTACTAAGATTCTTAGATAAATATTCAAACAATAGATCCCTTTATTTTATGATCTAATTAAACTCATGAAAAGTAATGGTATCTTTTATCTTTTTCGTATCTTATAATATATTATATGTATTCCTATTGGAAGAATTAAATTCCTCATCATTAGATTTAGAGGTACTTCCCTTAGGAGGCTCTAGATCATTATCTGATGTAGTATCAAGAGGAGTGTCAAAATTATTTGGTGGAGTTGAGGTAGTCAAAGGTTATTTTTTCTCCCTATTTCTTTGAGGATAGGTTTTCTTTAGATATTGTTGAAGTGCATGAATCTCTTCAAGCATATCCTCAAGCTCATTATATTCTTATAATGGGAAGTCAAATGTCTCTACCATGAGAGTTGAACATGTAGATTTGGATGACCTTGAAGAACCTAAGGTATCTACACCATTGTATATATTACGTATAAATTCAAAATTATCCAATTCTTCTTGAAAATCTTTAAAATCCTTGTAAAACTCTAGATAGTGTAATTCGCCATGATTTGAAGCATAATGAACTCTACAATAATTAGGCAAAGCCATATCACCAATATTTATATCAAGTACACTATTATTAGAGGATGAATAATTATTAATTTTGTTTCTTTATTATTTTGAAACCTATTTAAGGGTCTATTAAACCTTTAGAAAGAGAAGTTCCTATTAGAATTTTCTCTAGTATTGCCAACTTACTTTTGTAGCTAAATGAAATTAGTACTAAGCTTTTGAACCATAATTTAATATAGAATCATTCTCAATTTTAGGTGCTTCAAAATTATGAACTTGAGTATTACTAATAGATGTAGGAATCAAATATCTCTAGTCTTGGGGATGGGATCCATTGGTAGAGTTGTTAAAGAATCCTAGGATTTGGCTAAGATGTGCATGACTGAAAGGCAATTGGTTTAGAACTAGAAGATGATTTAAGGTAAGCATATTTTGATTACTATTGGGAATGAAATTCAAAATAGGTAAATTTGGATTAATTTTTGGAATTTTGTATGTCATTTAGCCTTTTGGTTTCATTTTGTCATTAATGATCATAGCTTTAGCATGAGTTAAGTCTAGTGTATTAATGATCTAAGTAGATATTTTGGGAAACACAAAAGTTATGAGATCTAAGGAATCCTTGTAGATATCTAATACCAACTCCTCATTAGATATGTAAGGATCTATGGTTTTGATAAAAAAAATTACATTATCTAGCATTAAATGCTCTTATGGGCTCATTTAAGTCTCTTTTGACTATGGTAAACTATTGGTATAGGACACATGGACTAATGATTTTTCCAAAGTAATTAATGAAGTAATTATTAAAATTATTCCAACTAGCTATGTAATTTTTATCAATGTTGAGGAACCATTCATATGCATCATCTTTGAAAGTAAATGGGAATAATCTACATGCCACATCTCCATAAACAAAATTCAAAAGTATTAAAGCAAATTTAAAGCTTTTAATATGTTCTTCAATAATTACAACACCATTTGGAATAAAATTAGGTAAATACTTTATAGGATTATGTGAAAGGTCATGTAGCATACTTGGGACATTGATTTAAGAACCACTTAGCCAATACATACCTTGATAGGGATTGAATATATGATCACCTTGAATTGGTGAAGTTCATTGAGATTTTGAAATTCTACACTTACCTTTGTGTCTCTTAACTCTCCTATGGAATTGTAATGAAATAAGAGGAACCCTTGTGTCTAAACATGATTTGGTCCTTATCATTGGAAATTATAGCTTGAGAGATTTGAACCCTATTTAAAATATAATATGTAACTCCTATCTTTACAAAGAATGATGATCAAACTTTCACATTAAGCAAATTTTTTACAAATATGTATAAAGAATAGCAAAGGACATTAATCATTAACTAAATTAGCTCAAAGATGTGTCCAAAAATGTAAATAGGAATGATATTTACTTGTTTAAAGCTCAAATAAATTAAAATTGGTAGAGACACAATTAAATTTTAAATAAAATAGCTATTATTAACCTCAAATGCCTTAGATTTAGAGATATTAAGCCATCTTTACCATAATTAAATATCAAACCTCAAAGAGCATCTATTTTTGTTAAAACAAGAACAAATATTGGTCTGAAACCATTAAGATCAACTATATTTACATAAATATGTTAACAAAAACATAAATATGTAAAGAATACAATAGTCTTTGTACATAATTCACCAAAATTATCAATGGTGCTGCAAATTTTTAAAGATTAAACTTGCCATCCTTCTATCACCAAAATGGTTGATACGTAAATGTATATCACTATGTTGAAATATAGTGTTTAAGAAACAATTCTCATTTTTGGATTACAAGAATCCATTGCATGATTTGTTTATTTGTGATAATTATGTTATCCTTGGTGGAATAGAGGTAGAATAGGTTGACTATTTCACAAATTTATGTTAGTTGGTAGTTGGAAGCCATCATGGATTAATAGTTAATCTTTGATTTTGAATATGATCTATGATATTTAAATTAAATTATGATCAAGTCTATGTCTAAAGTTAAACTAAAATGAATATTCAAAATGAAACTAATCTAAGGTGAATTAATTATAAAAAGGAGCAAAAGGAAGGGTAGGGTAAAAAATAAAAGTGTTTTTGATCTTTACTTCAAACATTATGAAAAAGTTCCAATTTCATTTGAACATGCATTTGACCAATGTGCAACATGAAGTAGCATAATCTCAAATCCAATTACACATCAAGAAACATATAAGGAAGGTATGAAAAGATACAAATAAGAGCCAGGTTCAATTTAATATTTTCACCCCTATAAGAAAATAGAATTATCCTAGATAAATAAGAGCAAAGAAAGTGAAGTAAATCTAAGAACTTTCAATTAATCCAACATTAGCACAAATTAGCAACTTTACATTTAAATATGCACATCTAGAATTCACAAGAACTATTCAAATCTAAAGATAAGATCAAATAAATGAGAGAAACCATGATAACAATTCACACAAGCAAATGTGGACAAAACTTATAGAATTCCTTGATTAATTTAATTTTTTCAAAAGTCACAAATAGTTTTTTGGCTCTAAAAACTCTTTCCTTTTTGACAAATGAAAGTACCCATTTTATAGAAGGCTCAATGAGGTATGTTAGTCAGTTATATCCAATGATAATTTCACAAGTGTCAAGGATAGTTGTCTTTATAAAACATTCTATAATAATACAATTTACAAATAGATTGACCTATAAGCAATGTGCTTTACAAATTACCCATGATTTTATAAAATAATATTATATTTCTAAAATATACAATGCTAGTTTTAAAAGGATATTCCTATTCCAATTAACATTGGGACCCTTTTGTTGATGCAGTCTTCTGGATTCCCTATAAGATCTTCATTTTATAATGTTATTTATTAATTAGATAGAGATCAATGATAGGTTTCATGAACAATTCCTTTTTCTAGGTCCTTTATGCCCTTGAAATCCATCTTAGTCCTTTCCAAATCTTGTTTGATTCCCTTAGCATCTCTTATATTCTCCTCAAATGTCAACTATAGGTTCATGATCCTCTTATTATCATCCCATGTCTTCCCTTGGCCTTGACACCTCACTTTTAGCATGAATTGAGTAGTTTTATGTTTAAACTCCTTGTCAGTTATTAGACCCAAAGGAGTAAGTGTGGTAGGTTCTTTGGTTAGGTTGTCCAACATGTGTAACATCATATATTATTTCCATTTGGGGTCCTTAGAAATGTTCTATGTCTTCTTGGACCAACTATTCAAGGCTTTAACCTTATCAATTAATATTTCTATATCCATATTCAGGTGGGCTAGGCTAACTGTCAAAAACTTAGGGATTTGGCTTTTTAGTCAAGACCTTGATTAAATCCTTGACTTGGTAGTTTTAGGCTCACCATTAGCCAATTTGGCCTATAGCCATTGTTATTAATTTATTCACTAATTATTTCCTAGTTCTGACTAATTGTAAGGAATTAAAAAAGTCAATTATGGTGTCCTCATATAGATTGAATCTATCTTCTTGGATTAACAAGATGGTTTATTATTTTAAATCTTGTTATATTATAAGATGGCCTTGATCATTTTAGTAGAGCCTCCTTGCAAACATGTTCTCCTCTTGTGATGGATTGTTTGTTCTTAATGGTCTAAATAATCTTGACTAATTGTTGTCCCTTATATTTAGATCTTTAGTATCAAATTATGTATCTTTGAAAACCCTATCTTTTATATCTAAAGTTAGATAAAGCTCTATACTTCCATTGAAACAATTTTTTGGGATACCATGGTTGTGGGCTTCTCTAGATTATTTGATAGTCATCTAGAGTTTTATTATCGATCAAATTATTCTTGTAAAATTAATAATTCAACCTCCTTAGCTTGATTATAATGAGCATGAGGTCAATCCATGATTTTTATACTTGTTAGGGCTATCCTAAGGGTTTTTACAGTGATTTAAGGGTGATAACTATTTGAACTTGTGTATTCTTCATGATTTAGATCCCAATTTGACTATGTCATTATGCCTTTGCATTTATTAGGTCTATAATATCTTCCACTTGGCATATTATACTGACATGGCTCTAATGCGGCATAACCATGGAATACATGTGGCATTTTCATGGCATTTTTCTCATTCATATTTTAAAAGTGGCCATTTCCTTTTTAAAATAATACTTTGATCTTGCACCATTAGATCATCCTTTCATAGATCAATATAGACCATCAATCTTGATCTGAGAAATTTAATGTTATTAGATGCTTGTTATGTTATCCATGGTTATGACACTTTTCACTTTCTTATTCATTCTAATCTTTATTGAAATGTTAATGTTGATCTTATACCATTGATCTTGATTGCACAAATCAATCATGATTTGTTGATCTTGAGCTATTAATTGTACCTTCTACTCTATGGACCATTGTTAGGAATGTCTGTGCTCATCTATGTACCATCAATCTTTGAAAGATGCTCAAGATTTAATTTGTGGCCTATGGTTATACCACGTGTCATCTCTACATTCATCCCCAAGTATTTTGACTTTTCAACATTCATCAATCATCATTAGATCATCTTCATCTAAGCAAATTCACTCCATTAGATCTTGATCTACAAGGTCAAATACTATTGGTTTCTAAGTGTTCTTTGGTTGAGATTGTGACACTTGTTACCTTTTCACTTATCCTAGGAATCTATCAAAGTTTTGACTTGATATGCATCATTAGATCAATCTTACCTGAGTAAACACATAGTGTTGATCTTTGGAAGATTCTGAAACTTTAGCTTAGGGCTGATGATTTGATTTTTCAATTTTAATCTTGTAGCATTAGATTATTTCCATGTATCAATTATGAACCATTGATACTATGGATAAAAATGATATTTAGGTCAGTGCTTGGGAACATAAAGAATGTAGCATAATGTTTTTAGACTTTGGTTTTATTTAATGTTAATAAACGTGATAAAACCTTAGGTTAAAGTATTTAAGCTAAGCTTTGAGACATAATAAAGGGGACCTTGTGAATAATAAAATACATAACATATAGTTTTATCCTAAGGTTTGTTGTATTAATAAATACAACAAACTTTAGGTTAAGGATTTTAGGCTAAGTCTATACTAAAAGGGACCTTGCATCTAGTTAGACCATGTGGACATAAAAGGGACCAAGGGGCTTAGGAAACTAAAGAGACCAAATATAAAAAATTTAGACCAAGTTTAGTCATGTTAATGAACATGACTGAACCTTAGGATAATAAAATACATAGCATATAGTTTTAGCCTACTGTTTGTTGTATTAATAAATACAATAAACTTTAGGGTAAGGCTTTTAGGGTAAGTCTATAGTAAAAGGGACCTTTCATTTAGTTAGACCATGTAGACATAAAAGGTAACAAGGGGATCAAGAAAATAAAGAGACCAAATATGAAAAAATTGGACTAAGTTTTGGTCATGTTAATAAACATGACTAAACCTTAGGATAAAAATTAAACTAAATCCATGGCATCATAAACCATTCTCGTGTAACTTAATCCTGAAAAATTTAAATTTGATTTAAAGGGACTTGATCTAGGGTAATTTTAATGAGGGATTAAATATGATTAAACACGATTTAAATTAGATTTTCAATAGACCAAAGATTAGTAAAATATCAAATTGACATTAATATATGGAACCCAAGACATTGCCCATTCTAAATGGACTCCATTGGAGTTGTAACCTAAAACATAAAGATCAAATGTTAGTAACTTTAGGAAAGATTAAATCATAATTATGAACAAATATGATAACCAAATAGGTATGGATGATCTTTAAATAAATATAATTTTTAAAACACTCAAATGGTACTCTAATAAGATGAATTTTCAAATTTAAGGTACAAATTTATACAATTTAAGATAAGGGTCCCCATTTTTAAGAAATGGGGATATGTTGACCTCTATAGATACCAAGGGAAAAATTAAAATCTAGGATACTGTGGAGTTTACTATAAAGGATACTATAAGGGATAGCATGTAAATAACTACATACTCAAATACCATGGAGGCTATCAAGTTGTTAACTATAATCCATAATACATATTCTATTATAAATTGACATGAGTGTCACTAGATTTAAATTGTATGGGAAAGCAAAGAAACTAATTATTATTTTGATTAAATAAAATGGATATGTGTAATATAAATATTTCCACATTTAAAGAGATATTTTAAACCAAATGAATAAGGTAAAATTTTCTTAGAACATTAGTGATGTAGGAGCATCAACCAAAAGTTATCAAATTTTGTGTTTAGGTCCTTAGGGGGGAATTTTTGGTCAATAATGGCTAACAAGGTGTGTAAAAGGACCTTTTAAAGGTCTATTAATGTTTATAAATTCTTTAGGATACCTAAGTTGAGTTTGGAAGAAGTTTGTAGTTTTCCCTCCAAATGCAAGAATATGAAAATTCAAATATTGTAATTGAGTCTAAAGGGGTAAAGTACATGTGTTACTAGAATTTATGTGAATAATTTAATGTGTAAAGTAGGTTGAAGTCATGAGGAAGGTATTATAAGTTATTTTAATATTAAATGCTTTAATTAATTCATCTAAATCAAGGAAAGAATACCCTTGAACATGAAGGTAGTTAGAGTCAAGAAGTAGGTGAAACCAATTTCAAACACCTAGGTTAAAATGGTAAGGAAAGAGTAATTTTAGAAAGTTAGATGGGTAAGAATAAGGTGTATACTCTCCATGAATAGAGATAGAGGAGAGAATATGAGAATAGCATTTTTGCATTACTCCTCAAGAAGGTAATAGGGTTTGGAAGAGCTCAAATCTTGTAAAGACTTTGATATCTCAATAAATATAAAGGAAGATTTTGGTGTGTGAAAATTTATTGATTAAGTTTTGTAATATAATAATTCTTTTTTTGTCCCTATAAGGCCTTTGATACCATCACCTTTCCAAATTTTTATGTAGTTAAAGGTTAATAAAGTTGTAAGTTGGGTACCATGAGCTACAGATGACAATTTGATAGTGAGATATGTTCTCCTTAAACATACAGATGGAGGTTGTATTAACACTATTTATTGATTGATTTAAAGAGAATAGGAAGTTATGGATACTGATTCAAGATCTAAATCATTTCCAATTTAATGAGGAAAGGACATTATGTTCTAAAGCACTATTTTTACATATGATATTCTTAGGTAGGTTGAGGAAGTCATTTTTTTAAAGCATAGAAGTTGATAAGATGGTACATGGACATATATATAGGTGTTAACATGAGATTAATTTTCATAAGGTTTTTAAATTCAATTTTTTATTACTCAATCAAGGACAAAATTTGTATATAGTGGACACCCTACTGATACCAAACAAGATTCTATCTAGGAGTTATTATCAAGGTAAGTGTGTCATATGTTTGATGAAATGTTGATTGGAATAATGTATGGATCCTATAGAATGGAAGATTTTATATTGAAATTAAAATATGATAGATATTCTCTAGGCTTAATTCATAAAAGAACAAATACTAAGACACAGTCCACAAACCTTGTTTGTGTAGCTCAAACCCTATCTTGTAGGGTATTTGAAAAATAAAAGAATGTACTAAGAGGTGTAATGAAATTAAAGTGTGGATGAATATAAATGTAAAAGGAATATTTTTACAATAATAGGAGCTTAAATTTTGATTCAGGATCCTTGAAACATAACACTCAGACATGTCCTAGTTTACCCTATTCTGTAGTCATGGAGAATCCCTTTTCTGTAGTCAAGAGAAATAAATAGAATGAGGGATTTTATTTGGAAATTTTGATTTTAAATTTTTCAATTTTTATCACTTAATAATTAGTGTTTACATCTCTATAAGTGTATAATATCTCTTGAATTTTGTCCATAATACTCAGTCCCCTATTTTGGAACCTGTATATTACTCTTGGTTTACATAGTTAACACTCAAAGACATGTGAAAGGTTTATAAAATATATGTGAAGGTTGATAGATACAATGTATATATTATTAAAATTATGTATGATCCTTAATAAGGTCTCAATTTAGGAATAAATCATCATAAAAAGAGAAAACACAGTCCAAACCCCAAGCACAATCAAGCAAGGAATGCATAGTCTATTGAGTACTTGGAGTTTTAGGAATATAATGGAAGAATGAAGGAATATATATACTTTAAAAGTTTTTAATATATAATACAAACTTTATACAAGTTATTTTGGGGTTTTAAACCCAATATAACAAAATATATCTAATTCTTAAGGCCTTAGGCCTATGTAAATCTCTACAAACACTAAGACTAGGCTTTGATCCATAAAATGACTTTCAAATGTTAAATTTTGATTAAATTTCAGATTCATGATGGGTTTAGGGTCCAATAAAGGATTCAAAAAAATTTAGAGTGGTATGAATAACCCTTATATGGATTTGACAGTGGTGGTTGTGGAATAGGCCTAAAGGAGTGTTATTTTTCAAATGAAGAGATAACTAGAGGGTAAGCCAGGAAAATAAACTTTATGAAGAGGATAAGGGAATTATAACATGCCTATAAAAGTTAATACACCTTTTAAATATATCTTATATTTTTTAAACACAAAGTACATTGCTTAAGGAAGGATCTAGTATTGTTTAAACCTTGTGAGGCATGTGTAAAGGATTGGTGAAGAATGTAATCAGTATAATAAAAGTTAAGGGATTTTAATAGGTATGTTAGGAATATAAAAGACCAATATTTAATATTTATTTAACTCTTAAAACCTATGTCAAAATGGATAATTGAGATCTAGACTAAGTCACCTAATGGAAGTTAGTGTAGCTTTAAGGAAGAACCTTTTGAAGGCAAGTATTGACTAAGGTAAGAATGATTATTTAGATGAAAAATAAATAAGAATAAAGTTATAAATAAAATTACACTCAAATTATAAGAATTAGAAAATAAATAAAGAGATAATGAATCCAAGGATAAAGATGAGAAACTAGATTGTGTATAGAAGGTTCAAGAAACACCATAGCAAGAGATTTAACCATTTTGGATAGAGAATAAGAGGATAATGATTAATGAATACATATCTAAAATTATCTACATTAATTAATAATTATATTCAAATTCAAATTCATCCGTATAATCATGGATATATGGCACCCCAAAAATAAGGGTCTATCTACTGTTATATTTAAAAATAATCTTACAGGACCAAAAACATACTATAGACCATGTGGAATAAGTGTAATATTATAAAAAAAGATTATGAATATGACTATTGTTCTATATCATTTGATGAACAATATGTTTTATATGATACCACAAAAATCAATGAAGATAACAAGGAAACATGGAAAAATTCATAGCCATAAAAACCATAAATTTCAGTTAGGCAAGGGAACATCCCAAAAGAACCCTTACACATTTTATGTAATATATCATCTTAGAGGAATATTTAACAAAAATGGATGCCATAATTCAAAATTAAAAGCCCAAATTAATTTCTATTGATGATACGTTTATAATTAATTTCATGAGATGTTAGCACACACATAAATATCACATTAAAAATTAAATATCTCTCACTATTATCACCATAACATGGTATATTCCAAAATAATACATAATAATCATCCTAATAATATTGTACCATTAATTAGTACTACAATATGTTTCTCTCTTAGAACACACCATACACAGTAGTCCACATTAACACATTAACTATCATGAATATTATCAGATTCGATGTCATAAAAAAGACTCTAATGTTTGAATAAAAATATTATTTTGAAAAATAGGGGATATAATACAAGGTTGGTATATGTACTAAGAGACATGATGATAAGACAAATATTGGCTTCAAATTATGCAAAATTTTTGTATAACATTTAATTTGTGGGATCTGAACAACCAAGTTTGACACACACTATAACATATTTATTGCTTTTTACTCTCTTCTAAGAAGGACAAGGAAAATAAATCTGGTAACTAGACTAATAATTAAACTATAAATAAAATAATACAAATTATTTCAATCTCTTAAAATAATGATAAAATAAATAAAATAAAGATACATACTATAATGGATAGTTATGATCTCTTGAAAAATAAATAGGCCATGGACATGTTAAAAAAGGTGTGCCAAACTATACCAATTAGGTGTTTCAAAATTAAAAAAAATAAAAATCATAAAACCAAAATTACAATGGCCTAAGTAGTCTTCACTATATTTTCTAGGAAGGACAAATATAAATAATTGGGGTAGAGATAAATAAAACATAATAGTTCTACTAGCCATTAAAATTTGGGAAAAAAAGTACCACCCAAGATGGTGACTCCAAATCAACCAAAATAAGAAATTATTGGGATGATTCTATTATTGTGAAAGTAACTAATTTCATCAATGAATGAAAAATTATATTCCTTAATAAATTTAGAGAACTCTGTAACATAAAACATAAATTAGGGACCATGACAATTCAATTAAAACTAGAAATCAAATCCATACAAAAGACCGTAATGGTTAAATATAAACATGAAAATCAAGGTAAAAGATGAAATAATAATATGTTAGCTACACAAATCATTGAACTAGTAAAATATGTATACTAGATTATCCTAATGGTAGTCTAAAATAAGAAAATAGGTAATATAATATTTTTTGTATATTTTCAAGAGCTGAATAAATCATATGTTCATGATCCATTTCCTACACTATTCAAAAATGAAGTCCTTGAGAACATTTTAGGGCCATGAAGCATATTATTTTTAAGATTAATTCTCTAAATACCACCATGTATAGATAGATAGATAAAATAGATAGAAAATGACATTTGCCACTGAATATGGATCTTTTATGTATACAGTCATGTCATTTTGTCTCAAGAATGCACCCAAAATATTTAGTTAATTATTGATAGATTATTTTAAATATTTTTTTCGTGATTTACTTGAGGTGTATATAGATGACTATATAATCTATGAACTTCTTATAGATCAAATCCAATCAATCTATCTCATTTTCAATATATGTTACATATTAGATATTACACTACACTAGAATGTTGTAGGGATATATAATATGTAAATAAGGACTTGTGATTGATCCAATAAAAATTACAATAATAGTCAATTATATACCTCTAATTACATAGAAGGAAATATGAACCTTGATAGGGTATGCAGGTTACCTTAAAAAATTCATTTAAGGATATGTTGTGATAAGCTCACCTACTAAGGAATTACCAAAGAAAAAGAATAATAAACTAGTAGATTGGAATAAGTATTTCCAACAGGCATTTGAAAGACTAAATAAAATAATATTTTATTCACCCATACTATTTATGATATCATAAATGTAAAATATAATTCCACATACATGTAGACACTTCTATAATAGTGATAGGCATGATATTGTCATAGTGCCAAATAAATATGGACCATCCTATCTCATTTTAAAGTTACAAAATGTAAAAAGGTAAACATAAACACTCCACAATAGAACATGAAGCATTAGAAATGGTATTTTTTAATTTTTATAAAATTTTCCACTATTTTCTTGCTACCCCATTTGTGTTTTATAAAAATCAACAATAATTGAATTATCTATTGAATATATTGGTGTTATAAGGTTGAGTATGTCTCTAGCTAATGCTATTTAAAAAAATTTATTTGACCATCATAGTAAAAAAAAAAATAAAAAATAGTGAAATAGATTATTAATATTTAAATGATAACAATGAAGATAAATGTCTAATTGATGATGATTTCCATATGCTCATTTATTTTTCATCAAGATAGTTCTGATGGAAATAGAAAATATAGCACAATTTATAGCCACAAGGGAATTAAATGAAAACTATTAAAAAATGCATAAAATGAGATTGATAATTTAGGCATTCCATTTTATGCTCATATATGGATCATTATATAATAAATCTAAAGATGAAATATTAAGGAGAGTCATACTCGAACATGAACAAGAAAGCATTCTAAAATAGACTCACAAATTAATTTCTAGTGGGCACAATGTTGGTGAAAGAAATAAAAAGAAAATATTGATGGTGGGTATATAATGGCCTATAGTATTGAAATACACATATATATATTCATGTAAATGTAATATTTTATAGTGGGTGAGGAAATCAAATGCATGAGATGAGATGCCACTAAGACATGTTCTTTATTTTTTAACATTTAAAAAATGGGCTATTCATTTCATTGGTCTAATCAAGCCTATCACAGGATGGTCTGAAGGTAGATTTATTATCACTAAGACATAATACTTAAAAATATGGGTAGAAGTGATACCAATCAAATATGCTACCACTAAAACATCCATAAAATTCCTATATTAGAACATCATTACACAGTTTGGGGTGTCCACTGAGTATCATTATTGAACAAGGAAAACACTTTATTAATGCCACAATAAAATATTTTCTCAAACACTTTCTCATTAATCATAATAAAATAACCCCATACCAATTAGAAAATAAAAGAACATTGGAATATTTTTAAAAATTCCTAGAAACATTACTCACAAAAACATACAATCTGAATGTCATGGATTGGGACTTAAAGATACCTATAGTATTATTAGCATACCACACTACATATAAGTGTTTAATAAAATGTTTCCCACTCCAATTGGTATATGGATTAAAATACATCATACTAATGGAATTTCTAGTAACTATTTTAATAATAGTAGTGACACTTCAAATTAATGGAAACAAATCAATACATGAAACCCTGATTCAATTGGACAAAGTAGAAGAGAAAAGATTTATTGAGACATACAACCAAACATAAGAAAAATGTTGACAAAAATATTGTTACAACTACCACTTTAAGAATAAATAATTTCATTAAGGATATTACTATTAGTATATGGTAGTAAGTATAATATACTGGTAAAACTAAATATTCGATGGTTATGACCATATAAAGTCAAAACAATTTTAATTAATAGTAAAACCAACAAAACTTATAGGAGTGGAGTGGCATGAATTTTTCAATGTATCCCACCTCAAAATATAAAATTTCACAAAATGATAATATGTGACACAAAAATAGAATAAAACCATGTCCAAATAACTATAATAAAGAATAACTCACAAGTTGAAAATTGGTAAATGAAAGCTTGGGGGAAAAAATAAAAATTACTACCAAGTTGAAAAATGGTAAATGTTGATTTGGGGGAGAAATAAAATACAAATATATTCCAAGTTAAAAACTAGTAAATTATGGCTTGGGTTAAAAAATAAATTAAAAATAACTCACAAGTTGAAAACTAGTAAATGAAGACTTGAGGGAAAAATATAAATATAAATAACTCTCACATTGAAAACTAGTAAATGGTGGCTTGGGGGAAACATAAAATTAAAACTAACTTGAGTTTAAAATTGATAAACAATGGCTTAGGGATAAGACAAATAAGGGATAATAGCATTTTGTCCTATAAAACTCATTGGGTGAAGGAAGCTTAGATAGGCAAATTGAGAACATAATCCACAACATTTGATGCCAGATGCTTAAGATAAATGGGTAGGTTAAATAATTATAACTCCCTAGTAGATACACACATCACATCAATAGAAAAATTAATCAAATAATATTGAACAAAATTATAAACCATGTGGTCCATTAATTATGAAAATGAAATAAATAAAAAAGGACAAATAGATAAAAGAATACAAATCATATCACATTCAAAGTCATAAAATTTAAGTGGATAGAAAAGATAATTTTAACAACCAAGTAAGGCTAGCTTAGTAAGACAACATATTCACAATCCATAATAAATATAACAATGATTTAATTTTAATACATCAAAAAATCCAAAATAGCAAAAAAATCTATATAATTGAATCATAACCCATTTTTCATTTTTTATTTATGAGCACCCAAACTCTAAAAATATTCCTCCAACCACATTTACAACTAAGAGAGTTATAACATATAAAAATGAATCAAAAATGGCTATCCCACTCATTATTGACACAATAATACTCTTTATCCAAAATTTAAAGAATGAACACATAAACCACTAGTTTCATATCCATAAGTAGCATTATCAAAGCTACCAAAAAATATTTCCCACCTAGAAGACATGTTCAAATACATCCATGCACATCTGGTAGAAATTGATTTCACTAGAATGGAGGCAAACTAGGCATAACTCATATATTATGGGTAATAAAAATTTATTTGGGATCATAAACCTAATAAAAAATCCATCCCACATATTAAGCTATATTTTTGGTCAAAATTTCCCTATTTCACAGAAGTAGATATTGAAATTTGAATTCAACTCAACTACATGCACAGTTGCATTTTATTCTTTGACCAACCTCATCTAGTTACCACCAAAGACATTGAAAGGGTAATTGGGCTAATTGATAAAGGGAGAAACATATAAAAATATGATAATAATGGTTCAAATAAAGGATAAAATGATGCAAATTGATTAAAATAATCTAAATGAATACATAATGTCCAAATCATAATTATTCAAAATATAACCTATAGATACATGTAAAAGGCAATGTTGATGTGGGTTTTACGTAGACCACATAATTTTAATGAGGTTACCTATAATGTTTAAATATATTAATGGAAATGAAGTTCCACTCCAAGTCACAATTTATAGGTATGCAATTAAAAAAACTAGTTGGTGGAATAATAGGTTAATCTTGCAGATTGTTTAACTAGATTTATGGACAGATGCATGAAATCTAAAAGAAAGGAAACATTAAGTGAGTTATATGTATGCATAATTAATCTATTATGGGTATATCTTAAATAAACTCAAAAATGAGGAGAAAGTAAGGTAGAAAAGAATTTGTGTTCTTAAAAGGTCACTCTTAAGGTTATTTCTTTGGTGGACAAGTATCTCCAAGACATGTTTGTGATTTCTATCTATTGCACACTCATGAACAATCACAATTATTAGTATAGGAAAATAATTATTATAAGATTAGTGATCTCAACTGAAGGTTGGTATCATTAGAGTTATTATTTCGCACTCTTATCTAAAAGGTTACAACTCAGACCAAGAATTTATCTAGTGTAGCTAGAAGACAAGCCTAAAAGACTATATCAAAAGGAAATACTCCTGCACACATCAAATTATCAACTCAATATATAATAATTGCTTAAATTGATGATATTCACAAATATTCAACATATTTTTTACATATAAGAATAACATTCATCAATATTTATCCGTAGCATTTGCACACTTCAAAATTATTGAGTGGATATAGACAAGGAACTAAAATTTCAACAACATAGGAAAGGAAGAAGAGAGAACAAACACAATTGCATGACAATTAATGAATCTATTTCTTTATGTATATTGATAAAAATTCCAACCCTTTGAAAGAGTATTTTAAAAGTATGTAAAGACTTGGGGAAGGGGTCACATCATCCTCCAAGTGTAGTGAAACTTTAGTTTACATCAAAATTAACATCACCTAAGTTCTAGTTTAATACAGCCTATATGTTTTAACTCATATATTAAAATAGTCATGAAACATGTACATTTTGGAGAAAATAATTTCACTAATTATAACATGGATATAAACCAACTATAGTTAGTTTGAATAAATACATGTAAAATTTGTATACAACATTAACCTTTAACTAAGTCTTTCTTGGAGACTGTATGAGACTACTCATTTTTGTGGTTGTAATTGAAGTAGTATGTAGAGATAAAGTGGTATCTTGAGTTTATGCACTTGTTGAAATAATAGGAACTAAAGTGGTAGGTAGTTTTCAAACTAGGACATTAAGTGGACTATGAGCTATTGAACTAGTATGTGGTGTTGAAGCAAAATTCTTCTTGGACTTTAACCCCTGATAATGTTTGTATCCACTAGCATGTTATGCCTATATTATTCTCATGTATAGAAGTGATAGTATATATTCACTATCCTCTTGTTCCATCAATGTTGAATGCTTATATTTGGTATCTTGGAAGCCTACCGAAAATACTTCTAACTCAGTGGCCTTCTTCCTCACCAAACTCAAATTTGCCTCAATAGCTTCCAAAGTTAATCCTTGTAAACTCTAATTGAAATTATTTGAAGCTTTTTATAACATTTTTTCAAAAATAGATTTAATTACCAACCTCTCAGTTATATCCTATGCATATGTTAACTCTAGTTTAATCCAAATTTGCATTATGTGATTCTCTTACTCAGTGGTCTTTGTGAATAAAACATCAACAATAGCTACCCATTCCTAGAATTCTTGGGTCCTAATGGCTTCTAGATTCAATACATTTGATGCCTTTAGAGGGGAATTCAAATAAAAATGGATGAATGCCTTATTATTATTATACAAAACCAAAAACTTCATCATGTTCTCATATTCCTTGAGAACTTTAAACAATTTGAATATTGTAGTTGCCTAGGGAGCCAATTGTGCCCTCAAGGAATGAATAATATCTAGTATCTTGTATAGACTCAATGCTACAGTTTGAACATATTATTTTATCTTAAATAGAATGTGTATTACTTATTTTTACTCCTTGAAGGTCTCTAATTCCTATTCCATCTCTTTTCTTTCCTTCTTTATGCCCTCATGAATGGCTATCAATACACCAGAGTGGGCTTCTATGTAGGAATTAAAGTCCTCAATAAAAGGGGACTAACCTTTCTTTATATCTTATCTCTTTGAAAGAGAGTAGATCTCCTCTCTTTCTTCCAAAACTAAGCTTTACCCAATCTTTTCTCCTATCTTCCTCTTACTCACCCTTTTCATGGATCCAATTAACTTACCAAAGAGTAAGCTCATAGTGGGTAATTCAGAGATCTTCAAGTCTAGCCTATTAAAAACTAATGTTCCTAATTCCCTAGCCTAGTATAGAAGGGTTAACTTTTATGGGTTTAATGGCTCTAATTATATTTGGGTGTATTTTATAGGCTCAATCTTAGGGACTAGTTTGGCCATTAAAAGCCATATTATTTTAGTCTAGTCTTCATTTCCTAGATGTGGCATTGGATGGACAATGTAAAATAGATTCTTCTTTGGAGCTCTCTTAGTGGCCACCCCTGATGTGATCTGTATTACTCCTAATGAGGGTATTGATGAAATAAATTGAGAAAAATATATTGTCAATTGGGTATTGGGCTGACTGATGGTAGTGGAAATAAAAATGGAGATTAATGGAGTAGTTTTAGCAATAATCATGGAAATAGGCCTAGTTAAAGGTGATGACATAAGAGGGAAATAATAAATGGTTGGAAAAGGAAATGAAGACATAAGTGCTAATAAAATAATAGGAGAGTGGTGAAAGGGAGTAGTAGATAGAATGCCCTTACCTAATTGGGCACCCAAAAGGGGTGCATTTCCTTTAGTCCCTACAATCTTATAACCTTATATTGTTATAGTTCTTATTCAACCAATTAAAATCTTATATCACCCTAAATTTAAGGGTGTGCCTAATCATTTCATTCCTTTGTTTATAATGTATGTGCCCTTCTTATCTTAGATTATATTTTATAGCATATTGTTGTCTTCTCTACTTGAGGAGCAATAACTTATTGGGTAGGAAGGGGAAGATTCATGTTAGATGTTAAGGTTACTAGAGCTACCATAATAGGTGAAAGGTCTTCTTCATCAAAGGACTCTAAAAAAATGATCCCCTCTTGTCTCCCAATATTTTTGTCATCTACCTAAATTAATTATTCTACTTGTTGTTGTTTTATTTTCCTCAATTTAACCTAGAGTTTCCTCTTACATGCATGTTATAGTATCTGATATTTCCCCTATACCTTGATAATGCTCTAGATATTTCATTATAGTAGGTGTATTTTATGGGTCCTAGCTTTGATCTTGTGGTATTTCGAAGGGTTTATTTCTCTAAAAATCTGATGAGGTCCATCCCCATGGTGGTGGGATTATGAATTTTTATTGTTTAAGTGTGATAGAAGGATCTTCTTAGATTACCCTAAGTAATTTATCACTCACACCAATAGTACTAGATCTTTCCTTGACTTATAAATCATGTTTTTTGTTGATAAATAAGAAGTCATGATCAAAAAGATAGTGTTTTTTATGGAATGCCCAAATTATGAACTCATTGTTGTACTCTCCCATGGGGGTCCCAATCCCTATGGGTAAAAGTAGCAAGGGCATAAGATTTCCTAGCACCATCAACCTCTTTGAAGTGCGTGTTATAACTTAGGATTTTGAAGAGGAAATAAACATGTATATTAGTCTCTTGTTAGTTCAAAATAAGAAAACATAAGAACACCAACATTCTAATACTAAGCCTTCTTTCCTAAACACTAAGGGGGATCATTTCACAATAAGCAAAAGTATAAAAAAGAGATGTTAACAATACCAATTATTACTTCCATTGTCACACATGGTGAATAATTATTGGCATAAGAATGTTCATTCTTAGATTATGACAATTATAATCTCTTAACAATGCTCATCCATGGAGGTAGCATCTATAAAAAGTCATTTGTGGCTTAGTGTTGAAGTTTGGCATAATTTTGGAATAATAACTTTACTCTTAAAGTCTTAAAGAAGGTATTCATGCAGAGTAACCTTACACATAAAATCTTATGGATAAATGGTTTGGGCACTTGTATGTATAGCTTAGAGAACTAACTCTAACCATGGCTAGATTAGGTTACATTTTATCTTGGGTTGAGTCAAAATTAACCTTAGTCAGGTTGGTCTAAATCTAGGAGGGTTAAAGGCACTCATGAAATATTGACACCTCTCTTTCTCATATTTTTTGAGCCATGACAACTCATTTTATATATTTTTGAGATGTAAGTCATATTTTTAATATTTATGGGATAAAAAGTTACCTTATTAGCTCATTTGACTCTTTGACTTTAGTTTTGGCACAAATTCTTTTTTAGTAAATGAAATTTACTAATTTTATTTGGATTTTGTGTTTAGGAAAGTTAATTAGGATTTGAAATATAATTATTCTTGCTTAATGCTTTTTAGATTTTTGGCAATTGATTTTAATGTCATGAATAAATAGATTAACATGTCAAAAGTGCCAAATTTTTAGGTCATAAATTGACTAGGGTTAGAACTAAACAAAGTTAGTGATGCACATGGATTAATACACCATTTAAGCTAGCCTCATCATGTTTTTGGGTAATTAAATCCCTTACACATATGAATTTGGGCAAGTCAGGTGATTTTTAGGCTTAAAGTATGTCATTTGCTAGAAATTAAACTTGATGTTGATTTAGGCATGGAGGTGCCCAAAATTAGGTGTTTATAGTTTTCCCATATTGGAAAATTCATTGAAATACATATGCATATTAATGTATTTTATAATAATTAATAATTCATTAATGCAGATGGATAATGCCCTAATGAATGGTTGGTAACCTCTTCATTCCCCCCATAAGGGAGTAAGTAGAAAAATATAATTATTTAAAATTCCCTCAAAATTAATAAAATGACATGAGTTATATGGTAATGAGGGTAATATTAATACATTTTCCAAAGATAGTTATAAATATTAATAACATTAGATTCAGTAATTTTCCTAAAGGATATAATAATCAGTAATGAAGGGTGTGAAATTAGTTTGCCCAAAGGTGGTTATAAGAAGTGGCACTGATGGATGCCCTAGTAGGGTGGTGGGACAAATAATAATTTTCCTAAAGGTGGTTATAATCAGTAACTAGACATGAAACACTACTTTTCCGAAATGTGGTTATAATCAAGAAAATAAGAATAGGAAACACTCATTTTCCCAAAGGTAGTTATTATTAAAAATAGAAAGAGAAACACATTAATTTTCCCAAAGGTGGTTATAACTAGGGACACATAGATTGGTAAAGGATAACAACACATTTATAGCTTAAATTTGAGTTCAAATATGCACATTCAAAAAAAAAATGGGATATAAGCCAAAAAATCATGTTGTGAAATGGTACTCAGAGTGAGGCCCAAAAATATTGTGCTAACAAATGATAACAACATATTCTTAGCCTAAATTTGAGTTTGAATATGCATATTTAAAAAAACATGGGATAGAGGCTAATAAAAAATGTTTTTAAGTGGTTCTTAGAGGGAGGCCCAAAAATATGGTGTCGACAAAGGATAATAATATAATTCTAACCCAAATGTGATTTTGAAGATGCTTGTTCAAACAAACATGGGATAAAGGCTAAGAAATCATGTTATGAAATGGGTATTAGAGGGAGGTCCAAAAATAATGTGTTGGCAAAGGATAAAAACACATTTCTATCCTAAATGTGAGTTTGAAGATACATGTTAGAGCAAACATGGGATATAGGCTAAGAAATCATGATGTGAAATGGGTCTTAGAGGGAGGCCAAAAAAATGGTTTTATCAAAGGATAATAACACATTTATAGCATGAATTTGAGTTTAAATATTCATGTTCAAATAAACATGGGATATAGGCTAAAAAATCATGTTGTAAAATGTGTCTCAAAGGGAGACCCAAAAATATGGTGTTGGCAAAGGATAAAAACACATTTATAGTCTAAATTTGAGTTCAAAGATGCACATTCAAACAATCATGAGATATAGTATAATACATCATGTTTTTCAATGGGTATGAGAGGGAGGACCAAAAATATGGTGATGGTAAAGGATAATAATGCATTTCTAGCCTAAATGTGAGTTCAAAGATGCATGTTTGAACAAACATGAGAGATAGGATAGGAAATCATGTTATGAAATGGGTCTGAGAGGGAGGCCCAAAAAGGTTGGGTTAAGGCTAGGAGATGTGATCTAAACATTATCATCTTAGTATATTATAAGACTCATATGGATGCTTATGCAAATATGTTCATTTGCATAAACATATATTAAATCATTTGTTACACTTGTTTATTACTCATGAATCCAGGCATGGGTGAGGGTTATTCACTAGTTTGTGACCATTAGAGAGATTATTTTAGTGATATAAGACTTCTTGAACACATTTTTTGCTTTAAATTTTTATATTATGCATGATAGTTATGAATAACTAAAATGACAATTCATATGTTAAGAATGGAATACTTAATTTATGTGTAATGAGAAACAACCCAAGAATAATATATGAATAATAAAATCCCAAGTCTAAATATAACTAATAAATCAAGTGTAAGACTAAATACAAAAGTTCACAACCAAAGTACATGATATGATTAATTAATACTTAAGTTTAAATAAAATGTAATAATCTTATGTTAACCAAGAATAAAATAAGCAAACAAAAAAGATATAAACAAAAAATAATATAAACAAACAAAAAAACAAATAAAGAAAACAAATTAATAATAAAATTACACAAAAAAAAAGTTAACAAAAAAATCAAAACAACTAAACAACTCAAAGAAAAAAATGTAGTAAGCAAAGTATTGTAAACACACAAAAAGAAACAAATAATAAGACACAAACAATGGTTAATCACAATGTTAGTGCAAATAGAAAAGACATTTTTCATGCATGTGTAATAAATATGTTACTCTTGGAAACAAGGTGACCCTTAAGCTATGTAATAATGATGTAAGTATCACAACACAATAGCAATTGGTATAAGGTTTCACCTAGGATATAGGGAAACAAAAACATAAATAAGACAAACAAAAATTACCCCTACATCATAGGAGACAACAAAATGAGATGAAAAACAACATGGAGGGGAATATAAGAAAAGGAAGGGGTATCTGAGCTAACTCCAAATGCACTAGGAAATTGGACACTACCTACATAATTCCATGGATAAAAGATCCAACATGAACTTCAGGCCAAATGTAGTTCTCCTAAGATATGGGATATAATAAAATTTATGATAAGAAAATATGATTGACATGTATAGGAAAATAAGATTGTTCTCATAAAATGGTGAGTGCATGATAAAAGAGGAGATGATGTTCCACAATCATGAAAACATCAACACAAAAAAATCATGCAAGCATGAGAGAGTATGGTTTTGGCTAAAACCATACTTAAATATAAGAGATAAGTATCCATGAGTAAACTAGAATTATAATTCATAGTGTCTACTATATTCAAGGCTTATAAGGAGAATGATCTTGCAAAATGGTGAGAGAATAGAAACATAGAGTACTCAAAAAATAGTGAGAGCATAAAAATAGAGAGTACTCATAAAATGGCAAGAGTGTAAGATGAATCCAAGTAATCATTAGTGTAACAAATTCAAATACACAAAGATCATAATATTGACATGAAAAAAGATGAAACCATATGCTTTAATACTAAGAAGGATGGGGAAACTAAATGGAAATTGGTTATTCTTGAAATAGTTAAGGGTCCTAGAATCCTTAAGAAAAATAAATGGTTGAAAAAGAAAGGAAGGTGTGGCCAAGCTAACTTGAGATACCCCATGTATCTAGGTGCTTCCTACATACTCCATGAAAACCATAGGTCTATTTAGTTCTACCAGAAATAGGTGTAAAAAGTGTAAGGTGGTATAAAAATAAACTAAATAAATAAGATAACGCATCTTAAAATTTTTCATCTTTATATCTCACATAGAAATTTCAAGCCAATTTCCATGATTTTGTGATTTTTAGTATTTCTATATCTTTTACAAATGTTTAGGGGTTTTGAAATTATTTAAATCATTTTTGGAATTTTCTAAGCATATCAACTCAATTAAGAATTAGGAGACATATAATAGTCCAACTCTCAAAATGATGAGAGCATGGGTTAATTTTCTCACAAAATGATGATATCATTCAAACTTAAATTTCTTGAAAAATGGTGAGAGCATGGTGAAACGGTGATTAAGCTACCCTCAACATGAATTGAGTGCTTACATAGTACAATTATGACCTCAATCCACTATATTTATACCTATACAAAATGCATCCAATGAAGTATCAATAAATTTCATGTAAACGGTAATTAGTAAGGCAAATTATATTAATAGTGGCAAGGTGATGTAGTAATGCATGATAAAGGTGATATTCATATTTTTTCCATAGATGATTATAATTATAAAACAACAAAAAAGGGTCAATGGTACTACTTTTATCAGAGGTAGTTAGAATTAGCATCACAAGGTGGAACATTGATTTTCCTAAAGGTGGTCATAATCAATGGCAATAAGAAAGCATAACAACAAATGAAAGATGAAATTACCAAATCTAATGTTATACTACTTTTATATACTACCATTCAAACATTTAATTATGAAATACCTATAATAAATGAATATATAATCAACCACTAAATGTGCCTAAAGAATAAAAGAATTAAAACCAAGGCCAATTATGATAAGCAGGATTAGGTAAAAATAAATTATAGGTGAGGGGTTAAGGGTATGGTAGAATGGTAGAATGGGAAGGGGGTAGAGTAAAAATAATAGGTATAATGTGGCATAACATAGATGGACCTTTTAAAAAATAATTTGAATCCCTCAAGCATATAAACATTTAAGGTTTATTATGTTCACAGGTTTATCAAGTTCATCTGCCTCTAGTATAACAAGCCTCTATTCTCTAGAACCATATTTGGAAGCAACCACATAGGGCCCTAACTAGTTTGGTTAGAAATTTCCCCTTTTCTTGGATTCAACATTTACATTTTTCTAATTTTATTTTATTACCAAGTTTCCAATATCAAATTCATGATGCTTTACATTTTTATTAAATTGGCCTTTTAGTTGGTTTTGATAAGCTTGGAGATTATTCTAGGTGGCCAAATGTTTACCATAAAGTAAGTCTAGATATTTCAAGCAAGCCCCTCTATTATGTTCATCATAAATGATGTGCTACAAAATAATTTATAAAGAAAGCAACTCAACCTCGATGGGAATATGGCTTTAGTTCTATTAACTAGTAAATAGGGTGTAGCTCCTATTTGAGTATGGAATGTGGTGTGGTATGCCTAGATTTTGATAAATAGCTACAAGTGCCAATTACAAACAATGTCATTGACAATATTCTTTAGAGTACTAAAAATGGTTTTATCATAAGTGTTAGCTTGGAAATTTCCTTGCTTATAGTATGTAATAGATAAATGTTGCTTGATGTGGTATTTAGAATAAAGTGATTTCACATCCTATTTATTTAATGATTTTCCATTATAAAATATAGTGTTAGAGGGGATGCCATAATGGTAAATGAGATGGTTGAATATGAACTTGGATATCTACTAACTATGATGCAAGTGAGGGTAATGGCTTCCACCTACTTAGTGAAGTATTTAATAGTAGTCAGGACATATTTGTGACCATCTGAAGAGGTTGTATTTATCTTCCTTGTAAGGTTGACTCCCCACGTTGAGAATGGCCATGGTGTTATAAATGGTTTGAATGCCTTGGTGGGAGCATGAATCAAATTGTCATGTTTCTGACAATTAACACGCCTCTTTTCATATGGATCTATGTCTACTTCCATCATTATCTAGTACTAATTGGTACGTGGTAATGTTTTGGATAAGATTTCCCCATTAGTGTGGGCTCCACACACTCCTTCATGGACTTCCCTCAATAGTAGTCTAGATTCTACCAAAGGTAAGTAATAAAGTAGAGTTCCATCATAGATTCTATGATACAAGGTTGGTACAAGTAAGGTATAGTGAGAGGTTTTATTGGTGAATGCCCTTTGTTTTTAATGTGATAAATTGGGATGCATGTTTTGGTCTTAAATATAGGCATATATATTTGAGGACAAGGGAGACATGGGATTAATAATGTCACAAACCATCTTGATGGCTAATTTTTCATGTCTTAGTGCTAAGATATGCTCAATAATAAATTGATTATCCCTAACTCTGTTATTTATTTATATCATGGAAATAATAGTGGTTATATCCTCTATTATTTTGTTATTGGATTGAGGTATTCTTTCAAGTTGGATGTTATCAATCTACTACTTGAGAGTATCAACCATAGCTTTATAGGGTATGAACTTCTCATCCTTGGTTTAATACTATTCTATGTCCTAATTGATGATTAACTAATAATCACCATATACCAATAATTGCTGAATTTTCTACTGTACTACTTGATAAATCCCTACAATGAGTGGTTCATATTTGGCCATGCTATTGGTATAGGGAAATCCAATATGAAACGACTTCAAAATAAGGTCCACTTATGGCATAACAAAAAATATTTTGGCCCCTAATCCACATGTCATGAAGGATCCATCATAGTACATTTTCCACTATTTGGCCTTAGGATGTGCATCTACTTCATCGATAGTCATAATAGACTCATAAAAAATATAAATGTGAGAGGTTGAGTATCTTGAACAAGGTCTTCAATGAATTGATCTATGAATACTTCCCCCTTAATAGATTTTTGGTTGACATATTCAATGTCAAACTTGGTAAATATCATGATCCATTTTTCCATACGGCCCTATAAAGCTGATTTGGAAAGTAGATATTTGAGTGTATATATTTTGCCAATAATAATGGTCTTGTCGTTTACCATATAATGATGTAGTTTTTGGGTTACAAACACCATAGGTAGACAAGATTTTTAAATCAATGTATAGTTATTCTCATATCTGACCAATGTTCAACTTAGATAATATATGGCATGTTCCTTTCCATATTCATTGTGCATTGCGAAAAGTTCCTCAAGGGAATTCTTAGTTGTTGATAGGTAAACAAGTAATGGCTTGTTTGGCATCTGTGGTAACAAAATAGGTGGGTCGGCACAATATTCTTTAAGTTGATCTATTTCTTTTTGACACTCTTCATTATAGGAGAATGTAACATGTTTCTTTAATAAGTGCATAAATGGATGGAATTTGTTGACTAATTATGAGATGAATTTCCTGATAGATTGAATATTTCCCTATAAACTATATAGCTACTTCAATGTAGACAATTATGGGATTTATATAATTACACAAACTTTGGTTAAGTTGACTTTAATTCCCCTAAGAGAGATAATAAACCTAATAGTTTGCTAGAAGTGACATTAAATACGCATTTATTTAGATTAAGCTTGATGTTATGTTCATGGAGTCTCTTTAATATTCTTTGTAGCATGATTAGGTGATCATCATGGGTCTTTTTTCTACCCAAAATATCATCAACATAGTCCTCAATAATGTCATGCATCATGTCATGAAAAATCATTGTTATATCTCTTTGGTAAGTGGCTCTATCATTCTTAAGAGCAAATAACATTACCTAATAACAAAATTCTACCCACCAAGTGGTGAACGTCATCATATGCTAATATTTTGGTGCTATCTTGATCTGATTTTGCCCTAAAAATAAATCCATTAGTGAGTTAATTTCATAACCAATTGTTGAGGTTAATACAATGTAAATATTAGGCAGAATAAATTCTTCTTTTAGGCAATCTTTATTGATGTCTTTGAAATCAATGAAAATTTGTATCCCTTATGTTTTTTTACTTAATGGAACAATGTTTGAAATCCACTCTGAATAGTCAATTGTCCTAATGCATTTCACATCTAAGATTTTTTCAACTCTTTATTTACTAAAACAACTATATGAGGATGTTTCTTAAACAACTTCTACTTAACAATCTTGGCATTAAGATGTATAATGATATGGTGTACAACCAAGGTAGTGTCCAAACCTAGTATGTCTAAGCAAGCCTATACAATTATGTCAATAAATTATCTTAAAAGAGATCTAAAAATGTCATGTTCCTCCTTAGTAAGGGGCATACCAAGTTTAATCCACTTTGGGTCCTTTAAAGTCCCAATATTCACCTCTAAAGTCTACTCCACTAGATGCATAGAAGCATCATTTATAATATTTGGAAATGAGTTCAATTGATTGGAAATAGAAAAGTCTTCTAAAGTCTTCTAGGCAGTCTATCTCTTCTAATACTCCTAATTAGGATGCATTAGAATCTCCTAATAGTGGCAATTACCATGATACAAATACCTCAAGGCACTATTGAATAATCTATGAAAAAACTTGTTATTCTTTGGTTTAGATATCTGATCCATAATTAGGCTATGAGATAAAGGTCTCCTATGCTTCATAGGAATAGGTGTGAAAATCACCATCTAATGGCACCAAAAATTAGTTTTCACCAAAAGACTAGCTATTTTTTACATTTTCCCTTGTCAAAAATCATCCTAAAGAGTTTTTTACTTTCAAACCTTAATATTTTATTTTATTTTTATTTTTGGCTAGGTAAGTTCAGCCTCTCTCCAAATTAAGCAATAGGATATAATCTAATAACAAATCCCTACTTATGGTCTCCAAGCAATATGTGACTCCTGAGTCCCATAAAGTTGTATATGTCCTCATCATTTTCAAACTCATCTAATGGTACTTTTGAATCTTTTTGGTTTGAATCTATCAGTTGGGGATGGTAAAGGGTTAGGTTTTAAATTTGATAAATAGGGTTAATGGTGCAAATGGTATGGGTGTCAAATAGGTTTATGGTGGCCAAGTCATCAAAGATGCTATAATTGGACCCTATGTCATTGTCAACATCATCATCACTAGTTTTTAGTTATGAAATGTAAATTACCTATGCAGAATCACCCCTAGTTGGTTGAAATATCATACAATGAGTTATTTTATACTTAGATAGTGTGACTAGTTTGATAGTTCCTTATTGATGTAACTCGAGGACTCAACCTTCATAAGATAGGTGATCTATAATCTAATTTGGGATAGGGTAATTTTCCCTTTGGTAACAATCAACTAATTTATCAATGTAGAGTAATGAGTCATCTTCTTCTAAGGGATCTTATTTTAGGATGGAGGATGGTTTGAAGATAATAGGTTTGTTTACC